>JAIUCV010001406.1:0-101466 GCA_026724425.1 Erythrophleum ivorense
AACACTCTCTTGATACTCCTTCCATGCTAGGTCGAGGCTATACTTCATGAGAACACCAAAGGAGTTGTTTTGATTTCTTTGATGGGAGAAGCATGTAAGAGGCTCTCTTGGTGCCTTAGAAACTCATATGGACTCTTAAACATCTTAATTTTTGGCTAGAACTCATCTTATAAACCAAGGTGCAATTAAAACCCTAACTTTTCTATCTTACAATTTCATTGTTCTTTCTCTATTTCCTTTGCATATTGTTGTTCTCCATACTCATTTTCTTAAGATTCATCCTTCATTTGGTTAAAATTTCAACTCCTCTTGGCTACTCATATGTGGGACAAAAAGCTCAAGAAGAAGAACAAGGACGATCAAGCATGAAAGTAGCAAAATACCTTGTTTTCCTAGCCTTTCTTGGATGCTTCTTCCTTTGCTTGGATTTTTCTCCTCAAACTTGAAATTTCCTCTTGATCTGATCTCAAAACAGACCCAAACACATCAACAAATCCATAGAAAGAAGGAGGCGAAGGAGGAGAGCAAGTTTGCTAAAGAGAAAACTAGGAAATTCCATGGAAAACTACCTTTCTTGCTTTGTTTTTGCTCTTGCTCTTTCCTTCTCTTGTGTTCCACTCTCCCTAGGCCTCTCTTCTATTTTAGGGCAAAAATAAAACCAACCAAATGAGGAGGAGAGTGGGGCGCACCATATATATATAGGTAGGGTTTAGAAATTATTTCAAGAAAATTCCATTTATGTCTTGTAAACATGGCATTTTTGTTTCCAGTTCTTTTTACCTCATTTTTTTGAACCTTCTCTTCCATCATAAAATTTAGTTTTTCAATCTTATAAAATGCCTTTGGAACTACTCAATTTGGAGCCAAAACTTTTTTGAACAAAAGGGTCAAAGTTTGAGTCAATTGATGCTAGAAAATACACACTTGAGGGGTTTTAACTATCCTAGGGCTTCCCATAGTTTTCATGGCCTTTAAGAACCCTGAAGAACTCAAATTTTTCATTTAAAAAGCCCTCCTATGAGTATTCTAAAATTTTTTTGAAATTAAAAAAATATCATTATGTTACGTAGCTATTTTGTTAAATTCTGTCTGGTTATTTTAACCTTTGTTTTAGGGCACTTCTGGTATCCTATTTTCATTACTTAATGTCTAAATCATTATTCTAAATTTCCTAGGCCTTAACCAATTCATTTTAAAGGACTTACTCTTAAAACATATCCATTTTTGTCATTTTTACAAAAATTGGACATTACATTTCTCCACCCTTAAATTAATTTCGTCCTCGAAATTTAGATACATACCTCATGGGAAGAGCTCTAGATATTTCTTCATTATCTCTTCTTCCAACTCCTAAGTAGCTTCCTCAGGAGATAAGCCCTTCCAAACCACTTTCACCAGCAATATCGTTTTATTCCGTAACTGCTTAAGTCTAATATCTACTATTTGATCTGGTGATACTATATATGATAGATTATTCTGTAACTGGACATTTTCATACTCTATGTGTCACACCTACCTTTCTCATATGTTCTAACTCATAGTATTGAAGGATCTTGTACTACCCTCAAAAGACCCTATTGACAAGGTCTTGAGTTTCAGAAAGCAAAATCCAAGATCTTGTTGACAAGATTTTGAATTCCATAGTGTAAAGTCCAAGATCTTGTCCACAAGATCCTAGATCTTGGAGGTCTACATTGACCCATTTAAGGGATTTCCATCTTATATGTGTAGAAACACAAGTTTAAGCTCTGACTCTCTAATTACCATACAATTTCACGCCACAGTAATAAGAAATGGGAGCTACTATAGTCATAATTTCACTACATTTTCAAGCTTGTTTTTGAGAAATTTCCTTCCCTTATCAAATGACCTCCAAAAATTATAAAAATTGGTAAAATGACTCCTTATTATGTTATATAAGCCACAAAAATAATTTTCAAGAATTCCCAATGATAGCCCCAAAACCCCTACTACTTAGGCCCTACCTCAATTGGATTCATCGTACACTGTCCACTCTGTTTCTGGCTTCGTTACCCTACCAAATGAAGTTAGAAAATTCCAAGACTTTCCAATTCTAAGTTTATATATCTTGGCTACCTTACCATAAAATTTCATGCATTAATTCCTTCATTTACCTATTTAACAAGATTTGTTATGAATTCCGCTCAAAGCTGTCCTATATAGAAACTAAGTTATATCATTACATCATTTCCTTAATCTAACCTATTCCAATAATCTTATAACTTTCCAGAACCTTAGTCCAAAGGATGGAGAATAGATTATAAAAATTAAGACTTAGATATCCCATGATAATGATAATTAGTTTCATGCAAAAATGATAATTAGAGTTACTCTTCCATATAAAACAACGCTATAGTTAAACATCATCATCAACTCACATTAGAAGTCATACGCATAAAATAATCCTACAGTTGCACAATAAGAGATTACAAAACAATGTTCCACACTCAAGACTAAAATCATGCTTTAGAATTTGACACTACACAGAGAATTTACAAAACTGGTTATAAGGACAACACATTAGTCTACTATTCGGCCTGTCTAGTTTCTACTTGTTTCACTTCGTCTGAGGTATAACTGACACCTAAAAATGGTTAGCTTTATAATTAGATAAAATCTCAGTAGATAACAATGTATTCAAGAAGCATACATATAGACAACATGGATTATTATCCAGGATACATATTCTCATTCGTTAGGCTACTATGCTTCGGTTATTGGCCAATAACAGTAATCTAGTACTTATAAGAGTCACCTTAATAGACATATATGCAACCATACACAGCATAGGAACTTTGGGAATTCATCCAGTGCAAATACGTAAACAGTAAAATGAATACAATGTTAACTACCTATTTTGTTACTGCTGTTTAGTCAAGTTATCCATTAGGTCTTGTTGCCCAATTGTTTTCCTAAAATTCCAATCACACAGTGTCTCAATGAAGAACAATCATGATCAATATTTACTTTTTAATTAAGCTACTAAATTTCCCATACAACGTTCCTAATTCCCTTTCGTTAGTTAAAGATTGAAATTCCTAATTGTAAATAATTACATCTTCGTTTTCTTTTCTTCTCATTAGTTAGTGGTTATCTAAATTATTCGTGTGTTGTCCAATGCTTTGTAGTTCAGTTCCTAATTCTACTTTGCATTGTAATTCAGTCCATAAACACTAATTCCCCTAGCCTTGGTATATCCATTTCAATTACAGCACTACGTGAGCATGTATTTTGTATACTAACCGATTACATGGTTTCCCTTTTGTCTTTAATTATTTTTCCTAGGTTCTGTTCTCTTGAACAATCTTTCTTATTCAAATTACGTAGAATTATCCTTCTACTCCTCCCTCTACTGTAGGTTCATTTGGTGTAAAAGGGAAAGTTTAGGCATTCATCTTTAAGTATTTGTGGCTTCTCCCTAAATTTCTCTTAAAAGTCTTTCCTCCAAGATTTTTGGCTGTTCAACAATAATAACACATCTTAGTTAAGCAATTTAATCCATTTAATGGAAATAGTTAAGGAGTTTAGATAGTTTTCTATACTTACCTTTAAGAGCCTCCTTGAAATCCTCTTCTTTCTTTCACAATTCCCTTCTATCCTGCAATACCATAGCCTAACTGAGACTTCTGCTCTTTTTTCTTGCTTCTTCTTTTAGCCTAATGGAGTTTTGGTGAATGGAGTTAATGTATTAGCCATTTTCTATTGCCTAACCGAAAGTGGATATAATAAAGTAATTAAAATCCTATCTCTTTTCATTTCATTCAATGGTCTTGCTAGGTGGCAACATGTATATACTCTTCCTTCCCATTTAAGCATGAGGTGTAGTTGACCTTGAATCCCCACAGCTAGAAGGGTGAAAATAATAGCTGAATGCCATTTACTTATACATGTATATAGCTTGGGCGGTGGAAGCATGAAATGGAAAGGATTTGTTTATTTAGTTCTTCCTAACTTCATTTCCTTTTCAGTTGCCTAGCCATGTGTCTCCCTCTCATATTTTACCATCTAGTGCTACATCTTATATTTATTCTTAGCTCTCCCATGGCTGAACACACAATCTAAATTAACCAAATGTCATTTGGACATGTATACATTTTGCATAGTGAAGCATGAGGTGTAAGTGTACTTTGTTTTATAAAATTCCCTTCTTCCTTGGCTCCACACCATTGTCCCAATTATGTATCTTCATTTTATGTAATTTCCTATCCTTTCCTATGGCTAGGCTTAGCATTATACATTAATCGAGTAAACAATGGATATGGAAATATAAGTTGGATGTCAAGGTGTCATCTATTTGTCTTATTCTCCTTGGATTTGTTGGTTTTTTTCCTACTCTTCTTGTTCGACCATATATACATTAATACTTCCTAAGACTCATCCCAAGCTGTATGTGATGACCCTAACTTCTAATCATTGTAATTAAGGTTAAACATGTGATTAATAACCATGAAGTAAGGTTACATGTCATTAAGACTAATTTCATTATGAAAATATGGAAAAATTTGAATCTTAATATTATTAGAGTCATCACCCATATAATTACAACCACTTACGTACATCAGGGAAAAAAATGTTTATTTATAAGCCTTGATTCTATTACCTATCAACTCCAATTCACAAGAATTTTCTATTAATACTTCTAAGTCATCCTTTGAGATTACCATATGAAAAGCCAAGATTTCCTAGTCAATATGAGGGTTTCAAGACATTCACCGCAACCAATTTCCCCTTAGCCATGGCCAATTCCTCTCGGCTTCACCTTTCGCATCGTATTTAAATGTGGATTTTCCTACTCATCCATGGTCTTACGTCAACAAATTTATAAATTTCCCACAATGGTCATTCAATTATACTTTCATTGGGTATTTTATACATCAATAGTTCAAGTCTACAGTCAATATATCATAGGATTACATTACTCAAATAGTCAATTATATCAGAGATTCATAAGCCACAATAAGTGTCAAAGTTCATACATCCATCAACAGCTAATATGAAGCCTATTTCTCAATGGTTACATTCTATGTTAACAAAATACAAACTCCTACACTTGGCAATATAGATGTATGATGATGTTATACAAAGGTTAAAACAAATTAGCATCTACTCTATTCTACTCAAACCAAGTGTAGCTCCCCACACCAGGCCTCAGCTCATGGATGTTTATCCACTTACTTGCCCTTATCCTTACCCAAAAAGCCTTCACTTGAAATGTTTAATCCCATAAAATGGGGTGCGATACGAATCTCAGTAACCAAGGTAATTCCATCATATATTCCAATTTAATTAGCATACATGCATAATTTCATATAAGCATAAGAAATATACCAGTCATATTAGTAAATAAAACAATTAGGCTATCATGATTACTATCCCATACTAGCAATCATATTTTCATATATTAAAGGCCATTAACACTGGAGAGGCCCATCCACAGCACCTACTCCCCATTGAGCACAACCAGGGCTCAGTGTATCTGGGGTTTGATCATAACTCGGTGCCCGATTGAAGCATATGCACGGGTGGCAGTCGTACCACAGTTCCACCATAGACTCATAAGATCCAATCACAATACAATAGATAGCAACCAATTTATTCAACATTCCAAATCATTCATGTTCAACAAATATGAAATTAAAATAGATATAGTCATGGAATTAAGATAAACCCAGTTACCTCACTTGTAGATAAATTTGCAAAAGCCACTAATGGTACAAAAATCTCCCCAGCCACTATTAATTCCCAAAATTCGGAATGGAGTTGTCCACTGGTAGAAACCTCAATATATCACTCTAAATCCTAAGCAAATTCATGAAAAATTAATACCCATACTATAATCAAGTCATTAGGGTCTCAAATATACAAAATTACCTTAAAAAGAAGAGTTCATATCTATCTAATGACAACCCTAACCTCAACCTACGAATTTTCACCATGGAAACATCATATAGCAAGTTTTAGATTTTGGGTGTAGGTGAAAATACTCCAAATGAAAAATTAATCAGATCAAATTAAAGAGAAAGAGGAGGGGATTAAGTTATATAACTATTACCTTAGCTGATTTTGAGCTTAAAGTAAGAAATGGTGGATTTATGCCAAGAACCCTAGAGCCTCCTTTGGACCTCCGAATTTTGAGATGTGTTTTTTGTGTTTTAGCAAATAGGGAAGAGACTGAAGTATTTAGGGTTTTAGTTAGGTTTAAGTTGGGTCTAAGATGGATCATGGGCTGCTCCAAGGATCCAACTCCTAATGGGCTTCAGATTTTTACTTTGTTAGGCCAACTCTTATTTATTGGGTTGCTGAAATTCAATTGGGCCATACCAAGTTTAAAAAACTCATTTGATTTGGGTCTGCTCAAGGGTTATTGGGCCAAGTACATGGGCTTATGCAAATTGAGTCTTGGGTCTCTGATTCATTAAATTGAATTGGGCCATTAGTAGATGCTACCTTTTGGGTCAAGCCTCACAATAAAAGGCTAGGTCTGCACTTAAAATTATTAGGCCCCCATTAGTCTTAACCTTGGCCTACTTAATTTAATTTGGGCCTAGATGAAATTTTTATCCTAATTAAATCTCAAATCCATATTAATAATTTTATCTTTCTAAAATCTCCTTTCACTTAACTTGCCCAATTATCCCATATTAATTATTCCTAATTAACCTAATCCATGATTAACACCTTAATTAATTTTTAGGCTGTTACACTGTATGTATTTGTTAACTTATAGTATACATAGTTAAAGGGTTGCTACTTGTAATACCATAATTTCTAACTCATCTCATGCCTTTAATTAACTCAATTCCATGAATCATATGAGTTTTCAATGAAAAAGGCAATAAAATAATGAATATTTTCGCGCTGCGTCATGTATAAAATCATATGAGTTTTCAATGAAAAAGGCAATAAAATAATGAATATTTTCGCGCTGCGTCATGTATAAAAATTTTATTGGGTGTCACGTGGACCGTGTGAACTTATAAAACATATTTCCATATTTAATTACATAGATACAACTCATTTAAATCATCAAAATGGCCTACATCTCAAGAAACTTGAAGGGAAGCTCAAAATATACATACACATTTTCGGAAAGAATTTAGCTCATTTTTGTCACAATTTTGAAAAAACATAACTAAATCTAGAAAAATCTAAATCATGTATTCGTAGCTATTATAGAAAGCTATAGATGTCTACTTTATATAAAAATATGTCCAGGCAATAACACCCATCATAGAGGACATTTGACATTAGAAATGGTCCAGAGATCAAACTGTCCATTGGTGCTATCGTAGATTTCTGTAGCAAATTTCAAAAATATCTAATTAATCTCACAAAAATCCAATCCATGCAAGTGATAGCAATATGAAAATATGTGGATGTTAGCTAGAGGGAAAAAATAACTCCATACCAGCTCAGGCATGCCCAGACCTCAAAATCTAATCAAACAGTAACTGAGGTCGGGTGCAGCTCCTAATACTGGACAAATTCTTTAAAAATTCATATCTCCCTCTCTAGACCTCCAAATGAGGTGCTTCTAGTTGAAACAAATCACTAAGAATGTCTAATTTCTTTGTATAAAATTTCATGGCAATTGGACATCATTTGAATCCTATGTGATAGATTTCATTTTTGGACCAGTATGAACAATGACATGATTAAAACTAGAAAATTTGCTAACTTTGAAAATTCATCAAATATTCTGTAGACCTCCAAAAATTATATTCTTTAGCTTCCCAAAAATCTCTCAATAATTTCTAATTACATGCCAAATCTCATATCAAGAGAAGCTCATTTGGCCAAAAAGTGACATAGACTATTATGGCCAATTTTGGCTCCATATAGGGTATCAAAATGTCCAAATGATTTTTCTTGAATTTTGGCACCTTTTAGGCAAGTCTAAAAGCATAATTAGGCTTGTGTGAGCTGGCCAAATGGTCCTAAACCTCATGCATTTCATTTTGGCCATTTCATCCACACATATGCACACTTACATCAACTTTTCAAGAAACATAACTTGGCATCACATACTCAATTTACATTCTAACATTCACATATCACATTCTTTCATTTATACATCACACATTATCATAATTACACATGTCAAAGAAATCATAGACCATATACATTAATGGATTACATCATTTGACATAAATATGGTCTTAAAGAACCAAAAACTTTGCATTTTGTTGTCATTCTCTCATCCTCAAGGTGGTTGGCTTCCATTTCCTTGTCCACTTGGTCAACCTAGCATATTAGATCATTAGACAGGATGGAATGAGATTCAAAGAATCTCAATAGCTCATCTCCCTTTCAATCATACATAATATATGTAAAGAAAGTCTTAAAAATGCATGCATGGATATAATAGATGTCATGAACATTCAAGAAGCAAGCTTGGCATGTGAATAAGTCATACAAGACACCCAAGAGCTTGCCAAGTGGATGGATTGGCCTCACCCTTTTCTTTATGGATTTTGGACTTGTCTCACCCATTCTTTAAAAGATTCTTGGACTTAACCATGCTCTTTAGAGCCTACTTTGCTTTGTTTCAACTAATCTTAAGGGTTCTTGGCTTATCCTCACCATGGTTAAGAGTTCTTAGCCTCTCTGCACTTAAGCAAACTCAAACAAATATCATAACATTATTTAGAAACATAATATATCATCCTGAAATCATGGCATATAAAATCATGCTAGCATACTTTTCATGGCTTGGAAATACACATACAAACATTCTAAGACAAGCTAAACACACATCTATGCATGAGAGAAGGTGGAGAGAGCTACCTTGAACACAATCACACACTTTTCCCTTTGAAAAAATGCTCCCTTTTTCAACCACAGACACACAAAAGTGTGGGGATGCTTTCTCTTGGCCTATACACAATTCATAGAAGCTAATTAGGTTCATGAACTCAATTCTAAGGCCATACAATTTACTTAGACACTAACTTGGCTTATAACTTCATTATGGTTCCATAATTGCACCTAATGAAACAACATCTCTTAAATAAATTTTAAGCTCCATTCTTTCCTTTCAAATATGATTCTTGACTTCTTTTAAACCTCTTGGAGTCATCACACAATTAAAACAAAGAGTCTAACTACATGTTGTTTCTTTAGGTCATAATATGGAACATAAAGCACCAACTCACTTTCTATGGGTTCTAAATTTTTCCCAAGGCCTCCCCTCATTTTTTATTCATCATATATGACTAAAAAATGGGCTAGAAAAAATTTAAAACTCTCCCTAGCTACCCTAACCTACTTAGGCAGAGACAAGGAGCATTTTTGACCTCCTTGAAGCTTTCTTTGTTTTCTCAAGGGGAGAAGCATATGGGGAGTCTCTTAGGGATCTTAGGAGCTCAATCAAACTCTTATTTAGACCTAGGAATCATCATACAAAGTTAGATTTTATAAGGTGCAATTGAAACCCTAGAAATTGCATCTTGAAATCTAATGATTTTTTGTTAATTCCCTTTGCATATTCTTAATCTTCACACCCTTTTTCCTTAGATTCATCCTTGGTTCTACCTAAAATTCAAGTCCTTCTAGGGTTTCTCGTGTTAGGTGAAATGGAGGAGGAGAGGAACCAAAGATATTAACTATAGGAAAAGAAATTACCTAGTTTTCTTACTTTTTCTTGCTTGAATCTTGCTTTCCTCCAAGCTCCTCTCTTCAAATCCGAAATTTTCCCTAAGTTTCTCCCTTAAATCATATTTGTAAACTTCATTTTAAATCAAAGGAAACAAAGGAGAATGAAGGAGAGGAGGTTTGGATGGAAGAAAGTATGAAAAACTACCAAGAAAGCATACCTTAAAGCTTGGATTTCTCCTTCTTCTTCTTCCTCTCTTATGCGCCTAAATCCCTAGCTACCTTCTCTGAAATTGGGAAAAATTTTTGAGTCTAAATGAGGAAGAAAGTAGGGCACCACCTATATATAGGGGGAGGAGGAAGCATTTTTCAAAAATTTCCATTTTACCCTTTGTTCTTTGCATTTTCATTTCTCCTTCATTTTAGCTCCTTTTTGAGAAATGTCTTTTCCATTATAAAATTTAGGTTCCCAATTTAATAAAATGCCTTTGGAATCACTCAATTCAAAGCTAAAGCCTTCCCTAACGGATCCGTCAAAGTTTAGGTACACTGATGTTGGAAAACATCCACCGAAGGGGATTTAACTGTCCCGGGGCTTCCCATCATTTTTAGGGCCTCTGAGAAACCTGGAGAAGTCAAAAATTTTATTTAAAAAGCCCTCCTATGTGAATTCCAAAATTTGCTCAAAATTATGAAAATGTCATTATGTTTCGTAAGATTTTCGTCAAAATTTGTTTCTTCATTCTAGCTTTATTTTTCCTTCTGTCTGAGGCTAGGATTCTCATATTTAGGAGTCTAGAATGTTACTCAAATTTTTTGAGACCTTAACTAATTCATTTCAGGGGACTTGCTTTGAAAATGCGTCTATTTTCGTCGTTTAATGAAAATTGGACATTACACTACTTGACCGACCAACCAAGCTTAGCCATATTCCTATATATGAATATAGTGGGGACATTAAGGTAAGAATGGTTGCAACCTTATCTTGACCCGTAGCTATAGGTTTCCATGCTAAAGAAATTGTCAAGCTATTATTTTGATATGGCTCCCTAATGTATGTCTTCCTTTCTAGTTTTAATTAAATTTGTTAGTTCTTAATTAACTTTGGTTAGTTTGCTAAAGCTTTCATTAATATTCTTCATTAACTAGTTTGGTTATGTTACAAGTTACAGAAGATTTAGAATGTGACACTATGACATGTGAGGGGTCGGGCTGGTACTTTTTGACCTAGGATAAATGAAATACGCTATGAACTTAGCTTAGGTTTAGGGGAAGTATGAAATACATACTTGCCTCTAGCTAGAGGCAAGTATGTATCCTAATTTCCTTTAATCTCTAATACATATGCCCTCAACATGTCCTCTAGGATTTGGGTGGTTCTCTCTGTCTGTCTATCTGTCTAGAGGTTATAGGCTGTGCTAAATCTTAATCTAGTATCTAGAGCTTCATGTAATGATCTTTAGAAGTTCAAAGTGAACTTGGGATCTCTATCTGACACTACGATCTTTGGTACAACCATGTAACCTTACTATCTCTTGGATGTACAACTAGGCTAAATTTATCTATGGTATAAATGGCTTTCATCACTAAAAAGTGAGCAGACGTCGTTAATCTATCCATTATTACCCATATGGAATCATGCCCCGATGATGTCTTTGGTAAACCCATGACAAAATCTATAGCTACACTATCCCATTTCCACTCAGGGGTATCTAGGGGTTAAAGTAACCTAACTAGCTTCTAGTGTTCTATCTTAACTTTCTAACATACTAGACATGGAGATATACTCTGCTATGTCTACTTTCATTCCAGGCTACTAAAACATTTGTTTTCAAATCATGATACATTTTATTACTGTTTGGATGAATTGTATATTTACTCTTGTGTGCCTCATCTAGTATTCTCTCTTTAATCTCAGTATTCTTAAGCACATATAGCCTATTCTTATATCTTACTAGCCCATCCTTAGATAGATTGAAATCCTGAGTGCTACCCTGGGCTATTTGAGATCTAACCTTTCTTATATGCTTATTTGTTTCCTGGGCTTCTCTTATTAGACTCCTCAGGTCACATTCTATTTGGGTTTCACTCATCAGTAACTTTCCTGAATGTATCTCATGTGAGAGATTCATATCCCTGAATCTCTCAATCTACTCCTACTCCTTAATCATTATACAGACCATATGTATAGATTTTTTACTTAGAGCATCAGCTACCATATTAGCCTTATCGGGATGGTATTTTCAGTGTAAAATCATAGTCTTTTAATAATTCTAACCATCTCCTCTGTGTTATATTTAATTCTTTCTACTCAAATAAATACTTAAGGCTTTTGTGGTCACTGTAAATCTCTATGGCTGTTCTATACAAGTAGTGTCTCCATATTTTCAAAACAAATACCACTGCTGCTAGCTCTAAATCGTGTGTGGGGTAATTCTCTTCGTGAGGCTTTAACTATCTAGAGGCATAAGCTACCACTTGGCCTTTCTACATAAGCACTCATCCTAATCCTTTTTTAGAGGTATCACTATGGATTATAAAAGTCTCTCCTGGGTCAAGATGTACTAAAACTGGGGCCATGGTTAACTTTTATTTAAACTCTTAGAAACACTTCTCACATTTCTCATCACACACAAATAGCACATTCTTTCCGGTGAACCTAGTCAGTGGCATTACTATCTAAGAAAAGCCTTGAATGAACCTCTTGTAATAACTTGCTAAACCTATCTCTTGATCTATATCACTATCCTAGGTCCCTCCCATTGTAATACCACCTCTACCTTATGGGAATCTATTGCGACCCCTACCCTAAGAGATCACATAGCCTAGGAATTGAACTTCAGTGAGCTATAATTCATATTTACTAAGTTTAGCATATAACTATCTCTCTTTCAAGATTTCTAGGGCTAATCTTAGGTGTTGCTCATGTTCTTCCTTACTTTTAAAATAGATAAGAATATCATCTATGTAGACAACTACAAATCGGTCTAGGTATGGCTTGAACACTCTATTCATGTAATCCATGAATACTGCAGGTACATTCATTAACCTGAAGGGCATAACTAAAAACTCATAATGCCTATACCTTATTCTAAAAGCTGTCTTTGGAATATCTTCAGTCTTAATCTTGAGCTGATGATATATTGACTTGAGATCTATCTTAGAAAACATTGACACTCCTACCAGCTGATCTAGAAGGTCATCTATGTGGGGAAGAGGGTATTTATTCTTAATAGTTATCTTATTGAGTTCCCTATAATCTATATATAATCTAAGGCTCTCATTTTTCTTCTTTACGAATAAGATTGGAACTCCCAATGGTGAGACACTGGGTTTAATGAAACCCTTCTCTAAAAGCTCTTCTATATGTTTCTTAAGCTCAACTAGCTCGATGGGAGCCATTCTATATAGGGCCTTAGACACTAGACCTGCCCCAAGTACAATGTCTTTTGGAAACTCGACTTTTCTTTCTGGGAATAATTCGCTAATCTCCTTAGGAAATACCTCTGAGGACTCTCTCATTACTGGATTTCCTCTATACCCTCTTATACCTCAGCTTGAACTGAAAAGAAAACTAGGTATGTAACACCCCAAAATTTATTAATGAGGATTATGGTGAATTAAGTAATTAATACAAAGACTTGGGAAAAATAAGGAAAATAAGGTTTCTAAAGAAATAGATTTATTTTAGACATTTCAAGCTAATAATCATATTTAGTTATTGTTAAGTGGAGATATATTAATTATAGTTATGGGTTTAATTAAGGAATTAACTAAGGGGAGTTAGACATTTAATTTGGGCCTTATAATCAATGTATTTATGCCATAAGCCAAATAAGAAAGTCCACTTCTAGTTCGTAAGAAGGTTCAATCTCATTTCTTAAGAGAGCCTCACCCTTATTTCATCAACTAAACTCTTTAACTTATGGCCTAATAAGCACATATCTGAACCTAAGTGGATTTTGGACTTTAAGGTTGGCCTAAACCCATTTAAAACCCTAACTTACTCAGCCTCTTATCCTCTATTCTGCATACCAACTCAATTTTAGGCAAGGGAGAACTCTATTTTCGCATAAGAAGAGAAGAGACTAGGGTGTTCTACATTCCTCCACCATTTCTCACTTCTAGAGGAAGATTTGGCCAAGGTAATCTATATAAAACATGACCCTCTCATTCTCCTTTTCATTTTGGTATAATTAGTTTCTAGTTTTGGGCATTTTCATCTTATTTTCAAATCTAAAATTTGATGTTTGGGTGATTCCTTACAAGATTTTTGAAGTTTGGAGTTAGTAGAACCATGGGGTAAGTGCTTGCTTTCATTTTATGGTGTAATCTTGCTCAAATTTCATGTTATAAGCTGACTTTGGTATATGGCTGATTCCATGTGAGAAAATCTAAGTTTTAAGGATAGCCCATGGTGTGTTCTTAGTAATTAAGGCTCAACTCAGTCCATTTGACCTCTTGGGTATATAGGTAAGTGTTCCTCTTCTCTTATGTGGTGTATGTGTTGAATTCCCATATTTTGGATTAACTTTTACTGCATGGTTTGTACATGTGTGAAAATGGAGTTATGGGGAGTGAATCATGGTGAGCTTTGATGTATGGACCCTAAATTAGTGTAATAGATCATTAGGAAGGTTGGGTAAGAAGCTCTCAATGAACTCTTGTTAAGATTAATCTGTGGATAGGAAAATTCCTAACTAATGATAGTTAAATGATGATGATTATACTTATGTTAGGCTTGGTATGTTTTGGATCATAGTGGTAGCTAGAGGAAGAGTAATTGGCTTCATTGAGGTAATCGAGGTTATTTTTCTTCATTCCATGTATATGCTCATGTTAATTTGATATTTGTTATACATATATATTTTGAAATGCTAAATGATTGGTTGACTACATGAATTATTGTTATAATTGGACCTAGTGAGCCCATGGTGGAGCTGTGGTGTTGCTACCACTCATGCATATGCTTCGATCGGGCACCAGGTTGTGATCAGGCCTTAGATGCACTGAGGCCTGGTTGTGCTTATTGTGGAGCAAGTGCCATGGATAGACCTATCCCGGTGTTATTGGCCATTAACATGTTGTGTGTGAATGTTGATATGAGATAGTAGTCATTGGTAGTTGAACTAGTTCATTTACAAATTGAATTGATGATTCTAGTAATGATAATATTAAATTGCATTGTGTTAATTAATCTGTACATATATATGAAATTTGCCTCTTGTTACTAAGATTGTATATCTCACCCCAATTATGAGCTAACATTTTCAAGGACTGGACCTCTTAGTGGCAAGGAGAAATTAATGGAAGCTTATTATATGGGTTGGTAGCATATAGGTTTGGAAACCTTGTCAGATTGTATTGTGTAATTAGATTACTAATTTTATATAATTTCCGCATTGCATCATATATTGCCAAGTTTAAGGATTGTAATCATGTGATACATTAGATGTCAACTTGAACTAGTGATGTATGAAACTTTTACTGGGATTTATGTTTGAATGGAATGTGAGTAGTTTATGAACTCTTTGTTGTCATTGATCTTTGAACTCACTGGTTTATGGTGACTAGAGGATTAAGGATCCACATTTGAGTTTTGAATAGGTAATGATAGATGTGTTGGGTAGATTAGGTAAAGGAATGACACTAGATCTTCATAAATTAAGTTAAAGTGGCCTATAGTGTTACTAGAGAGAGAATTAGAGAACATAGGAAGAAACTTTAGGAGTTATAGGAACAGAAGGTAATTGGTCATGGCCAACATTTAATTGGCCTCGGCCAAAAGTGACGAAGTTGCCAGGGAGAGTAACAGAGAGCAATTAGCCATGACGAAATGGATAGTTGGTCACAGCCAATATTGAGGAGCAAGTTCAGAAGTTCCAAGAGGTCCTTTAGCTACAGCGTGAAGGCATTTAGCCACAGCAAAGGTTTTCAAACCCTTATATTAACCTAAAAACCTTGGTTTTCTTATGGCAACATCAAGAGATGACATAAAACCACTTGTAAAGGGTTCTTGAGAGTTGAAAATTAATGGGTGATAGATTTAAAGGCTTTTAATTGGGGAACTATTTTTCTTTTGTACATAAATGGTTGGAAATATTGGGTTAATGACTCTAATAACGTTAAGGTTCAAATTTCTTCACTTTTTCCTAAATTGATTAATTTAAATGGTTCTAGATCTTGATTTATGATTATTAACTACATGTTTAAGTTTAATTACTATGATTAGAAGTTAGGGTCGTTACAAGGTATCCTTGACAATCATGCTCTAGAGACCTTTTAGCTTGGGAGGTGGTCATAACATAGAGCTCAGTCCTCATACTAGGCACAATCCTACATTCAAGTAAAGTAATACATCTACGAGAATAATCAAGTGTGGCACTATTTATAAACATCTAGTTCATTCCGATAATCAAATCAATGTCAACAAGGGGCATACATATCAAATCAAGGGTAGTATAACAATGATTAAAATAGACCACACAATTTAAACAAGCGTGGGAGGTAATGTCTCTATTTCCTGTGGGGGTAGACACATGTAAGTTATATGGTAGTGTTTGCATACTCAAACCAAACCTCTTAGCACAATCATATGATATGAAAGAGTGGCTAGCACTTGAATCAAATATTGCAGTCACAGAAAAATCATTAATCTTAATAGTACCTTAGATCAGACTCGAGGACCGGTTAGTCTCCTGCTGCATCAGGGAAAGACTCTATCCTGGGTCTGAGGTATGGGTACAGGAGCCACCTCCCTCTGCTGGATAAACTATTGAGGAGCCTAGGTGCTGTCCCTGGCTATATGCCCTGGCCTACAGCATCTATAGCATATGTTCTGCCCTTCGTAACATGGCTTGTTCCCATGATTTTTGCCACACAAAGCACATACTATAGGCATGGAATGACCTCTGAGGACTGAACTCTTCTTTTCTTGCTTCTTCTATTCCATTGGCTTCTACCACCTCTCCTGTAACTCATTGTGTCCTGTGTCTCTTCTCTCAGCCTCTTAGGCTCAGGAAGGGGAGGTCTGGCATTAGAAGTAGTTTGCATCATTCTGAGGTTTGCTTCTGTAACTATACAAATCTCAACTAGGGTATTAAAGTTCCTAATTCTCATTGGAACCACCTTGTCTCTAATCTCTGGCAACAAACCCTTCTCTAATTTATCAGCTCTCCAATGCTCATCATTATGTCTTTGTAAATATGAGGAATACCTGGAGAGCTCAACAAACTTGGCTACATATTGGTCTTCGAACATTCCTTCTAATTTCTAATAGAGTTGGGAAAATATCTCTCATAAAAGGCCTGGAGGAACGTCTCCCACATGAGTGGAAGGTTCCTCGATCTCAGAATCGGCTTAGTACTCCTCTATAAGTAATATGCTTCTTTCTCTAACTGAAAAATGGCCATCATGGCCTTCTACTCAAAAGTACACTCCATCACCTAGAATATCTTCTCAAGTTGCATAATCCAGGAATTAGCTTTCTCTATGTTTAATTCACCATCAAAAGTGGGAGGCCTGAACTTTCTAAACTAAGCTATGGTCTGTCTAATGGAAGGCTGCTCCAGGGCTTGAAATGTCTGAGCAGGTGGAGTTTGAGAAGTCTGCTGTATCTGTATGTGTGGTTGTGGGTTAGAATGAGTTGCCCCTAAATGCTTGAGATGATCCGAGTGCTGTGGTGGCTATGAAGGATGAGGTGGAGGGCCCTCACTATCTCTTTATGCAAGTCATTCTTGAAGTTGCATAATCACGACTTGCTGTTGATCCAGGCGAGCCATTATAGCTTGCAGGGCTCTAGCTACTGGATCACTGGGCTTGGCTCTATCCTCAACACGAGCCTTTCTGGAAGGCCTACCTCTTCATGTGTTCACCATTGTTCTAAAACATCATTAGCAAACTTTAGCATCAAATAGGAACACACTCACTACCATCACATTCAATTCATCCGAAATAAACTTATATACAAAGGTAAACTCATATTCACAAGCCACAACCCACAACCCACATCAAAGTGCCTGAACCTTTGCTTTGATGCCAATAAAGTGTAACACCATATTTATCTAGCCTATCTCATTTCATACCAAGCTTATTTAACATGATCAAGCACAATTTCTCAAGAAAATACCACTAAAATAATAGATTATTTTGAGTTATGTCGCAGATAAAATTTTTATTTTATGTGTTGTGGGCTATATGAATTCATATATCTCATTTTCCTATTTAATTACACATATACAACTCAAAACCATCTTATAATGTGGCCCACAACTCGAGCTCATAGCATATATACACAAAATAATAGAAGATTGCCTCGGGTTCATGTGCCAGATTTCTGTTATAAACTTTGGAAAATTATAACTAATTCTAGAAGTATTGAAATCAAGCACACTATACCATTCTAGAAAGCTAAAAATGTCTACTTTATGTTAAAAATATATCTAGACCAAAAAAAGAATGTTTAGCTACTAGAAATTGATATAATAGTATATAAACTCAGCTAGCATTACTGGTACTGACATAGAACTTCAAAAATTCATATCTCTCTACTCCGACATCCAATTGAGGTGATCTCAGTGGCCATAGAAAGCTTATTATGTCTAGTTTATTCTTGTAAAATTTCATGAGTAGTAGACACCATTGGACCCTTGGATGATATAGGAGAAGAAACTAACCATATAAATAGTAACTATATAAAAGTAGCTAAATTTTGGCAACTTTAAAAATTCATAATTAATTTCATAGAGCTCCAAATAATCTAGTATTTAACTTTCTAAAAAGCTCTAGATGAGATCTAAAATTTGATGAGGAAATTCATTCATTTGGTCATATTGTACCATATGGTTGCTAAATGGAAATTTTGTGCTTTCTAAGGGTCTCAAATGGTCCAAATTTGCTTCAAAGGCTTTCATGGGCACTTGAGCATGTGGGAAAGCACCAAAATGGTCTATTAAACATGTCTCAAAGGTGCACAAGCCCAAATTTTACAAACTCACACTCTAACCCCAAGGTATACACAAGCACATATAAGCTTCATCTTGCCATTCAATGTTAAGAACTTGCTACAACATTCACATGGCATCAATTCTCATATATACATCAAGTATTTATGTAATTACACATGCTCAAATGGTTATACAACATATTCATCATAGGATTACATCATATGTCATCAAAATGGTTACAAATAGAACAAAATAGCACACTTTCTTGTCAATATTTCTCCTTTAAACTTGGTGGCTCCTATTCCTTGGTTCACTTGGTCCACTTAAACATGTTATATAATGGGGAGGAAGGAATGAGATTTTAGGAATCCCAATAGCTTTTCTCCCTTTCAACCATATATAAAGGATGGAAATTCAAGTCTAAAATGCATGCATTGATCTCATGGAGTGCATAATTATACATGGAACATTTCTTGCACTCAAGAGGTCACATAAAACATATATAGGTTTGTCAAGCAAATGGTTTAGTCTCACCCATTCTCTTTGGGATTTTAGACTTACCTCACCCATTTTCTTAAGGAACTTTTAACTAAACCTCATTCTTTAGAGACTTTTGGCTTTGTCTCACCCATTCTTCGGGGCCTTTGGCTCATCCTCAGCCTTGCTAGGAGACTTTTGGCTTCACCACACTCAAGCAAACTAAAACATATTCATAAAGCATCATTCAAATGCATAATAGAGCACCATGGTACCAGGGCATATAGATACATGCTAAAACATCTTTCATGTCTTAAAACATACATAAATACATTCGAAGACAAGAACAATACCCAATCATGCATGAGAGAAAGAAAAGAGAGTTACCTTGGTTACAAATGCACACTTTTCCTTCTGAGAATGTTTCCTCTCCCTCGGCCACACAATCACAAGGACGTAAGACCTAATTCCTTTGGCCTAAACACATCATATGGAAGCTAATTACACTTTTGGAACAATTTCTAAAGCCACACATTCATTTTAAAAGCTAGATTGTTCCTATGGCTCATTTATGGTTCCAAAATGCACCTAATGAAACAAGACCCATAATCCATGATCTTGGCTCCATTCTTTCTTTCCATCTATGGTTCTTGACTCCATTTAGACTTGTTAGAGTGATAAATGCTATTTTTATATCTTCTATTCCTCTTAACTTAGAGTTTTTAATGATTAAATATGGCTTTTGGATTTTAATTAGATGAGCTTTTATTTTAATCACTACTTTTGCACTTTAGGAATTTATTTGCAAAATTATTGAATTTTAATGTCCAAATTTCTTTAAATGATTTTGTGAATTTTTCCTATTAAATATTTCCTATTAATTGTGCAGATTTTTAATGGGTAATTGGAGCTGGAATAGAAAATTAATTTGAAGAAGAGCAAGAAAAGAGATGGGCTTCAATTGTGTTAGTGTGTAGTCTTAAGAGGAAATAATTGCCATAACTTGAATGCATTTTTTTAAGAATATAAAATAAAAAAAGAAGGAAAAAAGTGAATGAGATGAATGAGTTACGAGTCAAGTACACCCACATTCCTTCACTAGCACAACACTTTAATCTCTCCACGTAGCAAAGCCATGGCATACACTCCATGATTATCCCTTCCCATGCACATATAGTCCAGCTCATTTCTTACACATTATACACACACATATGTCCCTCTTCCATGCACTCACTTATAGCTCACCCATGTCAAACATGAGTCACTTCCAAATGTCATACATGTACCAGCACCTCCATCTCCACTCAACACAAAGCTACATGTGAACAGTACAATGCAACATTCATAAGTTTTATTCATGTAGCTCTACTAACACAGCAGCTAAAACAAGAAGCATGGAGGAAGAAAAACATGTGGTTCATTAAGAGAAATAAAGAGCAATCACGAGGAAGATACATACATGTAGAAGCTATTGGGAATTCTGAGACATGTAGTGAAAATTTAAAATCTCAAATCCCTTCCCATGGATCCATCAATGTTGTTTAAATCAGGTAGATCTAGAAACATTTACCTTTTTTATCAGATCTCAGGAACTGATCTTCAGATCTACTCCCTCTACCGATATCCACATGAACAATTGCTCAACTCGAACGATGTGCTAGCGCTTCTTATCAATGTCCGTACGCATTCTTGGTAGAGAAGATACTCTCCTCTTTCTTTCTCTAGGCGCCCGTATGGTGTCTGTACACCATCAGTACACTTTCTCTCTCTAGGGTTTCTTTTTTTCTTTTGTTCTATCATTCTAGGAAACCCTAACCTCCTCTTTTTTTTATTATTGAGGTATCTTATTAGGGTTTCAAATATATTTGATTAATTTAAAATAAATTATTTTAAATCAAATCAAATTAAATCTTAATTAAATATATTAGTTTAAATTTAAGTCTATCTAATTAATTAAATTTAACCAATTATTTAATCTAAATCTAGAACTAAATTCAAATTTAATTTATCTCATAAATTAAATTTAAATTATCATATTAGTTTAAATTTAAATCTATCATATATATTTGAATTTAAAACTAATTGATTTAAATTAATTAAAGGATATATATATTTCAAACATATAAATATACATATTTCGAATTTTATATATTATATATTTATTTATTTATTTATAAAATTCTTCCACCATAGATTGAATGTGACATTCATTAAATCTAGATGCAATTTTAGATTCAATGAATTTAGACATTCTAACTCAAGTTAACTCGTTCTTGACCCTATAGGCCCATATGACATTGGCAGTGGGCTAATAACATTATTTGACCCCCAAGTCACAAGCGGTCTCTAGCAAGACATTGTGACTACCCAAATCATATAGGGATCGGTGATCTAATACAACCTGTCATATAACCCTATCACATCCTTTTTGTCACACGATATCTAGATGAATTATGAAGCATGGAAACGTCATCCTTATCTTACTTGATCGTCGCTTTCTCAATCTATATGTAGACTGACAGTACAAATGGAAACACTTCCACTCGAGTACAACCATGCATTTCTCAGTCTCACTCATTGAGCGGCCCAAAGATATCTTTCTATTAATCAGAGGGACAAATCTTATCTTGACTACTCATATTCTTCTATATGAATTCTACTATGCCCGATCATAGCCTTTATGATCACCCGGTTAAAGATGACTTTTGACTATGCCAAAGAATAATGTTCTTCATGTTGGAAACCATGGTGATCTCAAGTCTAAAGGCTTGGTGACACAATTATACATGAGATACGCTTATAACTTAATCCATATAGCTATCTTATAACGAGTCGATCCAGCAACTTGTTCTCTAACAAGTGCCTATGATTTTGATTTGTATCTTTATACATGATTAACATATAATCATCAATCAAAATCATACTAGTCTTAGTTCATCATCATTCCCACAATGATAATTGACTAGGGATATTTAAGATAATCAATATGATTTATCAAAGGATATTATTATATAGAACATGTAAAAATATAATAATGTAATAAAAGAAAACTCTTATTTCTTAATAAAGTCTAATGTTTGCAATACAATAATTGCCCTAGGGCACAATCTCCAACAGAAGCAGTGTAGGAAGTCATGAGCTCGTGGAGATGAGCAGAACAAAGATTCACGTGGGGTTGGAAGACACATAAAGCAATGCAAGCTTATGAATGTAAAAGGAAAAGAAGACTTAAGCATCTGTGAAGAGAAGCAAGAAGCAGAGACACGAAGCTATGAGTTGGATTTCTCAATATGATAGCAACAAGCAATCAGCTATAGGGCACGGGTAGCATGAATGGAAAATGGGAAGAAACATGCGGAGAAGAAAGAGAAACTCCAGGGATGTGAATAGAAGCAAAAACCACGTGAACAGTGCAAGGAGAAGCTGTGGGTCATAAGACTACCATGTCAGCTCACGTGAAGAATAAAAAAATAAAGCAAGTGAAAGGGAGCATCATTCACCCATCGAAAGAATCCATTCATTCACTCATTCCATTGAATCATCCACTCCATTCACAGATTCTCCATCAGCCACGTGATTTTTAAAGGAGGAGAAGCACATGGGGGATTAAAAATAATACACTCGGGCAGCATCTCATGCATTGATTCAAAACACACCATCTCATCCATTGATTTGAGACGCATCATCCATCATGGAATTAATCAACATATCAGCCATTCATCCAAGACACCAATCCATCACATCATTCACACAATCCATATTCCATCGTCATTCCAAATTCTTAACACCTATCCATGCAGTAGCTTTATTCCATCCTATTTCCTCCATCCTTCCACCTCCAATGAAGCTCTAATTCTCTTGAGTGGCTAGCTTGGAAGAAGAATCTTGGAGAAGCTTGAATCTAAGGAATTAGTAAGGGATTTTTAGGCTAAGATTTTCTTACTTTCTACACTTTGCCTTTTCTTGTACATGCTTGGTTAAGATGTATTTGATTGAGATTAGTGTAATTGTAATTAGTGGCTAGTTAGACACTAATTAGGATACTTTTTGAATGATTATTTGATTGATTTAGTGTTAAATTTTCATTATTCTCTAATTTTCCATGTATGCCATCAAGTCGTTCGATGAAATGCATAAGTGAAATTGTGTGCTTGATTGTTTGATTTGAGGATTCCTTAGAGTTTGATTGGTTAATTAAACATCCTAGGGTGATGATTCAAAGGCTAATTAATCATTTAATTAATCAAATTGAGTGTTCATTGATCTTACGGCAAGCATTAATGATTTGACGTAGGATTGAGGTTTCAATTTAACATTAGATTGTTAATTTCTTGAATCTTGAATGGTAATTCAAGATCATTTGCCATGAACACAATTAGGGACTCTTGGACTAGAACCAATGACAATTAAATTAGGATAAGGATAGTGGATACCAAGAGACAAATCCAAAGCTAGTCACATGTCTATCATTCACCTCATAGTTCATGTAATTAGGTAGTGATTAAGAATTTTATTTCAATTAAATTATAGTTAGTTAAATTTAGACAAATTGCCCCTTTTAATTTGGTAATTTGTAGAGTTCTTTTATACTTGGAAAACCCAATTAAACATTGAATTCCATTCCCTAGAGAGACGATTTAGGTTGCACCACTAGTTATATATTTTCAACCTAGTTTATTTTGAGGCTACGCGACACGACCATCATAGAGTCATCAAACAATCCATTTGAGGAGCCTAACTATATGTTGCTTCTTTAAGTCATAATATGAAACCTATGGTACCATCTCACTTCTTTTCTAAAATCTTTTCAACGCTTCCTCTCATCTTCTCCCATCATATATGATACAAAACTAGGCTTAGAAGAAATTAAAACATTCTCTTGATGCTCCTTCCATGCTAGGGCGAGGCTATGCTTTATGAGAACACCAAAGGGGTTGTTATGATTTCTTTGATGGGAGAAGTATGTGGGAGGCTCTCTTGGTGTCTTAGAAGCTCATATGAACTCTTAAACATCTTAATTTATGGCTAGAACTCATAACCAAGATGGAACTAAAACCCTAGCTTTTCTATCTTACAATTTCATGGTTCTTTCTTTGTTTCCTTTGCATATTCTTGTTCTCCTTACTCATTATCCTAAGATTCATCCTTGGTTTGATTAAAATTTCAACTCCTTTTGACTACTCATATGTGGGACGAAAAACTCAAGAAGAGGAACAAGGAGGATCAAGCATGAAAGTAGCAAAATACCTTGTTTTCCTAGCCTTTCTTGATGCTTCTTCCTTTGCTTGGATTCTTCTCCTTAAACTTGAAAATTTTCCCCCTTGCTCTGACCTCAAAGCAGACCCAAACACATCAACAAATCCATAGAAAGAACGAGGAGAAGGAGGAAAGCAAGTTTGCTAAAGAGAAGACTAGGAAATTCCATGGAAAACATACCTTTCTTGCCTTGTTTTTGCTCTTCCTCTTGCCTTCTCTTGTATGTGTAACACCATAATTATAGAACTCATCTCCTATAAATTATAGGCTTCCTTCCATGAACAACACATGAAGAAGAAGGAAAAGCTATTAAAAATAATCAATTTAATTGCATTACGTCGTGCATAAATTTTTCATTTTGCATCTTGTGGACCATATGAACTCATCCATCTCATTCTCATATTTAATTACACAAAAACAAAATCAAAAACATATCAAGAAGTGGCCTAAAACTAGAGCAAAGGAAGTGGATACATAAAAACAAAGTGTGCAGCCTCAGACTGAAATTCTAGATTTCTATCCTAAAATTTAAAAAATCATAACTAATTATAAATAAATCAAAATCATGCATACTATACCATTATGGAAAGATAAAGATTTCTAATTTAGTTTAAAAATAATTTCAAACCACAATAGGGACGTCTAGCTATAGGAAATTAATGAAAAAATACCAAAGGTTGCCTATCACTACTGGTATTGTCCTTCAAATTCAAAAATTCATATCTCCCTGCTCAGATGTCCAATTAGGGTGATCTTAGTGACCATGGAAATATTATAATATCTAGTTTATTCTTATAAAATTTAATGAGCATTGGAAACCATTTGTATCTCTAATGACACAGCCTAAGGAGCTAACCATATGAATAGTGTTTGCATTAGAACAGCAAAAAAATGCCAACTTTGAAAAATCATAATTAATTCTATAGAGCTCTAAAAAATTTGGTCTTTAGCTTTCCAAATATCTCTAGATGAGATCTATATGCATGCCAAATTTCATGAGCAAATTTGTTCATTTGGTCAGATTTTAATATTAGGTTGCATAATAGTCATTTTTGTGTCTTATAAGAGGTCCAAATGGTCCAATTTAGGTTCTAAGGTAGCCATGAACACTTGAGCACATGGGAAAGCACCAAAATAGTTTACTAAACTTGTCTCAAAGGTGCACAAACCCAGATTTATCAAACTCATTCATCCACCCCAAGATATACATAAGAGCATACATGCCAAGTCTATCCAATGTCCAAATCATGCTATTTTATATATATGGCATTAAATCTCATTCATACATCATACATTTACATATTTACATGTGTTCATGAAGTCATACAACAAATACAATAAGGAGATACATCATATGCCACTCATATGGCTATAATTTAGCACATTTTCCACACTTTGTTGTCACTCTCCTTCCTTTAGGCTTGATGGCTTTTATTCCTTTGCTTACTTGGTCCACCTAAACATGTTAGACATGTGGGGAGGAAGGAATGAGATTCTAGGAATCCCAATAGCTCTTTTCCCTTTCAATCACACATAAAGAATGCAAATCTATGCCTAAAAGTGCATGTATGACTATTATGGAATATGTGATCATTCAAGAAGCATTCTTGGCATTTAAAAAAGTCATACATAGCATACATAGGCTTGCCAAGTAAGTGGATTAGCCTCACCTATTCTCTTCAATGATTTTGGACTTGCTTCATCCTTTTTCTTAAAGGCCTTGAACTAAGCCTTACTCTTGGGAGACTCTAAACTTTATCTTAACCATTTTTAAAGGTTCTTGGCTCATCCTTACTATGGCTAGAAGGTTCTTGGCTTCACCACACTCAAGCAAACCAAAGTAAAGTCACAAGACATCATTTGAAGATATAATGCAACATCATGGTATCATGGCATTTAGATACATGCTAAAACATTTTCTCATGGTTTAAAACATACATACACACATTAAAAGACAAGATAACATCCACTCATGCATGAGAGAAAGAAGAGCGAGCTACCTTTATTATAAATACAAACTTTTCCTCTTGGATTTGACTTCTCTTCCTTAGCCACACACACACACAATAAGGTGGGTCTTGTTTCTCTTGGCCTAGACACATCATATGGAACCCAATTACACTCTTGAACTAATTTCTAGAGCTACACATTCATTAGAAAGACTAAGTAGTTCGTATGGCTCTTTTATGGTTCCATAATGCACTTAATGAAGCAACCCTATGGAAACATGATCTTTGCTCCATTCTCTTCAATCAATTATGATTCTTGACTCCTTTTAGGTCACTTGGAGTCATCACACAATCAAATTAAGGAGCCTAACTAAGTGTTGCTTCTTTAAGCCCTAATATGAAACCTATGATATCATCTCACTATCCATGGCTTCTAAAATTTTTTCAAGGCTTCCTCTCATTCTCTTCCATCATATATGACTCAAAAATAAGGTTGGAACAAATTAAAACTATCCCTTGGTGCTTCATCTAGTCTAGGCTGTGGCTATGCTTCATATGAACACCAAGTGAGTTTGCTTTGTTTTCTTGATAGAAGATGCATATGAGGAGCCTTCTAGGAATTGTAGGAGTTCATCTAAATACTCATTTAGGCCTAGGAATTATTGTATCAAATTAGATTTTCAAGGGAACCCATGAAATCCTAACTTTTCTATCTTGAAATATAATGGCTAGTTTATTATTTTCTTTGTATATTCTTGTTCTCCTCCCTCATTTTCCTAAGATTCATCCTTGGTTTACCTAGAAATTTAACTTTTCTTGGCTGGCCTTACATGAGGCGAAATGAAGGGGAAGAGGAGTAAGAAGATTCAAGCTTAGAAAGTAGCAAATTACCTTGGATTCTTGCTTTCTTTGGCTTATTCTTCATTTGTTGGCCTCTTCCCTTGAAATTTGAAATTTTCACCTCTGTTCTACCCTCAATACAGACCCAAACTCTTCATTAAAACCTTGGAAAGGAAGCTTGGGAGGAGAGGAACAAATTTCAAGAAGGGGAAGCATGCAAATTCTTAAGAATTCTTACCTTTCTTGCCTTGATTTTCTCCTCTTCCCTTCCTTATCTTGTGCACCTAAGTCTCTTGAGTTTTCTCTGGTTTTTAGGCAGAATAAGTGGTGGAAATGATGAGGGAAAGAAGCATGAAACTTAAAGAGGTTTCAAGAAACTTCCACTTTCTTAAAATTTCCAATTTTGCCATTTTGTCTTGGCATTTTTGTTTTAGCTCCTTTTTTAGAACTGTCTTTTCCATTATAAAATTTAGGCTCCCAATTTTATAAAATGCCTTTGGAATCACTCAAATTGAAACTAAAACCTTCTCGAAGGAATCTATTAAAATTCAAGCTCACCGTCATTAGAAAAGGTATATCGGAGGGGCTTTAATTGTCCTGGGGCTTTCCATGGTTTTCAGGGCCTCTGAAAACCCCAGAGAACTCAAATTTTCCATTTAAAAGCCCTCCTATGAGTTTTTCAAAAATTATTCAAAATTATGAAAATGCCATTACATTTCGTTACATTTTCATTAAATTCTATTTGACTACTTTAGCCTCTGTTTCAAGGCACTTTTAGCTTCCTAAATTCATTATTTAAGGTCTAAAATATTGTTCTAATTTTATTAGGCCTCAAATCACTCTATTCGGGGGATTTTCCTTTGCATCTGGTGAATTTCATATGTTTATAAAAGAACTGTACATTACATTTCTCACATTTTCTCATACTTTCAAAGAACTGGCTATTACAGTATGCCACTCTCTCTAGGTCTCCATTCTTTTTTAGGGCAGAAATAAAACCAACCAAATGAGGAGGAAAGTGGGGCATATCATATATATAGGTAGGGTTTAGAAATTGTTTCTAGAAAATTCCATTTATGTTCCATAAACTTGGCATTTTTGTTTCAAGTTCGTTTGAGCCTCTTTTTTAGAATTGTATTTTTCATCATAAAATTTAGGTTCTCAATCTTATAAAATGCCTTTAGAATCAATCAATTTGGAGCTAAAACCTTCTTGAACAAAAGGGCCAAAGTTTGGGTCAACCAACTCTAGAAAATATACACTAGAGGGGTTTTTGTAATACCATATTATTTCAAACATTGATCCCCTTCTTGCAAGTGGGATTATATAATTCATCAAAGAAATCCTAAGAAAATGCATTAAAATAATTAATTAAATTATGCTGCATAGCGGATAAATTTTTTATTTTGTGTCTCTAGGATGCCATGAACTCACTAACAATATTCTCTAATTATTTTCCATTCTCAAAACTTAGCATAAACCATGGATCAAGAGTCAAAAATTCCAAAATTCCCTTCATTCTTTGCGGCTATACAGTGACAAATTTTAAGGGCAACTTTGAACAATCATAACTAAATGTAGAAAAATCAAAATCATATAAATCATAGCTTGTTGGAAAGCTCTAGGAGTTAACGTCGCATAAAAATAAGTCTCAGCCATGAAAATCCCATCTGGACCACATTTGATAATAGAAAAGGCAGGGAGGTTGAGCTATCCAGAAATCTAATATTGCTTACTGATCTAAATTTTGAAAATTTATAATTAATTTCACAAAAATATAATATATGAAATCTTACCAATTTGGAAAGCTCTAGATATTAACTAGAGAGAAAAAATAGTCTTAGACTAATTCAAGAGTTTTCAGAGCTCGAAAATCAATTAAACAATAACACGGGTCTAGAGGTTAGCCTAGAATAGTATAGTAACTTCAAAAATTAATATCTCCCTCTCTAAACATCCAAATGAGTTGTTTCTAATTGGCACAAGTCACTAGGAAGGTCTATTTTCTCCTTGTAAAATTACATGGTAATTGGACATCGTTTGCCCTATGAATGATATAGATTAAAATGCAGACCAAATGAACAATACATTGACCAAAACCAGAAAATTTGCCAACTTCAAAATTTCACAAAAAATTCTGTAGACCACCAAATAATACCTACTTTAGCTTCCCAAAAAGATCTCAACATGGCCTTGATGCATGCCAAATTTTTGATTAAAGAGAGCTCATTTGGACAGAAAGTGATATAGCCTCACAATATGGTCAATTTTGCCTATCATAAGGTATCACTTTGGTCCAAATGGCTTTCTTTTGAATTTGGCACCTCTTGGGCAAGTTTAAAAGTATGAATATAACTAGTAGAAATTGCTCAAATGGTCTCAAACTTCATGCATCTTGATTTGGCTATCCCACACTTAAGAATGCATGTAACCAAGTATGCACACAAAGGTCCAAATTTCACATTTCCATTATCTTGGCACCATACAATGTTCATACATGATTCATACATAATATTACATTTGTTCAATGGTTTACAACTCAAAAATATCATATATGTATCCATTTTGGTATCTAGGTACAAGAAAAACTACATAATTGTCAAAGTATAGCTTCTCAAGACCTTGGGCTTGCATTCCTTACTTCTTGAAGATCACCTAGGCATTTCAAGATAATGGAGGGAAGGGGGTGAGATTCTTAGAATCTCAATAGTTCACACACTCATTCACATACACATTCAAGACATACATATAACAAGAACACAAATATGGAAGGTGCCTCAAGCATAAAACACATGAAACAACATTTCCATGCCACCATTTCACTTCAAATTCAAGGAAAAGCTCTAGGGACTTTTAGTTTTGCCTCATCCCATTTTTAGGACTTTTGGATTTGCCTCACTCTTGGCCTAGGGACTTTTGGCATCACCTCACCCTTGTGAGCAATTTTCACAAGAAAAGCCATTTAAGATCACACATTGGTACCAATGTAATATCAAGACACTAACTGGCATGCTATCAAGGCACAAAGGCATACAATAACATACATATAAACACAAGAATGCAAGGAGAATGTGGTGGAGAGTTACCTTTAACTTGATGTAAGCTTTACTTGGTTTATTCCTTCCCTTTTTCGGCCTCACAAATACACCTAGGTGGTTGAATGTTCTCTTGGCCTAAACATCACAATTAACACACAATTATGCACTTGAAGCAAGCCAAGACACTAAACTCACTCTTAAATACACACTTGGTTCTATAAGTGGCATAATGGTTCCATAAATGGCCTATTGAAGTAACCTTCACAATTCAAGCTCTAGGCTCCCATTTCTTTCCATTTCTAGGCCTCTTAGCCTCATTCAAAGTCCTTGGAGTGCTCACACAATCATTTACACAAGCTCTAGAACAAATTAAAACACTCCCTAGCCCATGAAACCTTGCTTGGCCGAGACATAGGGCAATAATGAGGTTCATGGAGTTTCAAAATCTTCCTTGATGGGAAAGCCATTTAGGGAGGTTTCTAGGAGTCTTAGGAGCTCAAAGAAACACTCAAATAGCCAAGGGAACACTCAAACAAAATTAGATTTCACAAAACCCTAAAGAAGCCTACACTTTCCTAACCTGATTTCTATTGGTTTTTCTTGGAATCTCTTGCCATATTCCTTTTCCTCATGGCCTAAAACCCTAGTTCTCCTCTTGTTTTTGGACAAAAAATCCTCCCCCTATATGGTTCTATTCTTGGCCGAAAATTACATAAAGGGAGAGAAAGAAGAAGAAGTAACAAAGAGCAAGGATTACCTAGTATTCAAGCTAGCTTTCAAGTGCCTTTCTTCTTAGTTTGCTTCTCTTCAATAAATTTGAACCACTCCCCTTAGTTTTGGACTCAAAACAGAACCAAAAATATCAACGAAACCATAGAAGGAAAGCATGGAAGGAGAGGAGTAAGATTGGAAGAAGATGGAATATTAAATTCCTTAGATTTCCTTACCTTTTCTTTGATTTTGTTCCTCCTTTTCTCCCTCTCTTGGTGTGCCTCGAGAAGTTGGTCTTTTTCTGTATTTTGGGCGAATGAAAGTCATGCCATATGAGAGGAGAAAAAGGGGAGAAATATGTGGAAGCTTCAAGAAACTCACTTTTTCAAAATTTCCAATTTCGTCTTTTCGAAATGGTAACTTCGTTTTAGCTCCAATTTCGTAATGGCACTTATTTACAAAAATGCCATTATGTTTTGTCAATTTTTGTCATAATTTGTTTTACCATCTTAGCTCTATTTTTCTTTTCTTCTGAGCCTAGAATTATCATTTTTAGGAGCTTAAGACTCTACCCAAATTTTTTGGGACATTATCTAGCTCATTTTAAAGGACTTTCTTTTATACAACTTATTTCATCATTTTACGAAAATTACATTCGTTATAGTTTTAACTGTCTTGGGGCTTCCCATGGTTTTTAGCTCTAAGAACCCTAGAGAACTCAAATTTTCCATTTAAAAAGCCCTCTTATGAGTATTCTAAAATTTGCCCAAAATGACGAAAATGTCATTACGTTATGTAGCTATTTCATTAAATTCCATACGGTTATTTTAGCCTTTGTTTCAAGGCACCTCTGGCCTCCTATTTTCATTACTTAATGTCTAGATCATTATTCAAAATTTTATAATCCTTAACCAACTGATTTAAGAGGACTTACTCTTAAAACATATCTAATTTTGTCATTTTTACGAAAATCGAACATTATGAAAACAAGTTTGAAAGGGTAAGATTTTGCTACTTTTTTATCCTCTTCCCTTCACTAAAGTTCTTCTCCTCATTCTCCCCTCTCTTCTCATGGTTTTGGTGTTTTAAATGGTGATTTTTTGTGGCTGGTCTAGTAGAAGGAAGAAAGGATTTGGAGGAAACCTTGGAAGCCTAAGAAAGTCCACTTGATGAGCTTTAAGAAAAGGTATGTTTACCATGGATAACTTGCTTCCTCTTGGCTTTCTCTTTCTTCACCATTTCGACCAGACCTAAGGTGCCATGTAGGAGATTTGATTTTGTTCCAAACTTGATAGAAATTGGCATTTTGAAGTATGGAGAATCATATGGAAGTAATAGAAGTCAAGAAGAGGCTATAGATAACAAGTTATAGAAATTAGGGTTATAAAGTGTAACACCATATTCATTTAGCCTATTCATTTAGCCTTTCCCCATCTTATTTCTAGTTATATTCCCTTAGCATGGTAAATTGTCAAGAAAAACTCAATTAAAATAATGGAATATTTTTCATTGTGTCATACTTGAATTTTTCTTTTTGCATTCTATGGACCATATTAACTCACTCATATCATCCTCTAATTAAAATACATTCATACAACTCAAAACCATCTCAAAATGTCATAAGAATCCTGAGTTTGGAGCATGCATACACACTATACCATTCTAGAAAGCTCTAGATGTTAACTTTATGAAAAAATGATTCTAGAACAAAAAAGAAATGTTTAGCCCCTAAAAATCGATGGAACAGTACCAAAGGTACTACTGCATTACTGGTACTAACTTTAAACTTCAAAAATTCATATCTCTCTACTTAGATCTCCAAATGAGGTGATATTAGTGGCCGTTGAAAGATTATTATGTCTAGTTTATAATTATAAAATTTCATAGGCATTGGACACCATTGGCCCTTGAAGGACATAAGAGAAGAAATTGATCATATGAACAGTAACCATATTAGTTCAACAACTTTTTAGCAATTTGAAAATTCATAATTAATTCTCTAGAGCTCTAAATCATCTAGTCTTTAGGTTCCTAAAAAGCTCTAGATGAGATCTATATGCAAGCCAAATTTCATCCATTTTGGTTAGTTTTGAGCTATAGGGTTACAAAATGGCACTTTTAAGCCACCTTAAGGGTCCAAAATGGCTCAAATTAGCTTCTAGCTTTTCTAGGGCCACTTGAGCACATTGGAAAACATAGAAATAGCCTACTAAACATGTCTTAAAGGTCCAAAAACCTAGATCTCAAAAATTCACTCTACCACTTGATGATATACATAAGGAACATACATGCATCATCTTGCATTTCCATGTCAAAAACATACACTATCATTCATATAGATCTAATTCTCATACATACATCAGATATCCATACTTTTACAAGTGTTCAAAGACTTATACATCATATATACCATAGGAGTACATCATTTGACAATGTATGGCTACAAAATGAACAAATAACAAACTCCCTTGTCAAGCTTCTTGCTTTCAAGTGTGGTGGCTCTTATTTTTTTGTTCACTTAGTCCATCTAAACATGTTAGGCAATAGGGAGGGAAGAGTGAGATTCTAGGAATCCCAATAGCCCTTCTCCCTTTCAAAGACATATAATGGATGCAATTTCAAGTCTAAAAATGTATGTATGGCTATCTTGAAATTCATAAGCATACGTATAACATTTCCATCATTCAAGAGGTCACATACAATGTATATAGCTTGCCAAGACAATGGTTTAGCCACACCCATTCTCTTTGGGACTTTTGGACTTGCCTCACCAATTTTCTCAAGGGATATTTGACTAAGCCTCACTCTTTTAGAGACTTTTGGCTTTGTCTCACCCATTCATAAGAACTTTTGCATCATCAAGCTCATACAAGCTAAAACATGTTAATAAAGCATCTTTCAAGCACATAAACAAAGTATCATGGTACCATGGCATGTACATATATACTAAAAAAATTTTCATAACTTAAACATACACACACACAACAAAGACAAGGAAACACCCAAACATGCATGAGAGAAAGAAGAGAGAGCTACCTTGTATGCAAGAACACACTTTCTCTTTAGACTTTCTTCCTCTCCCTTGGCCAAACACACACAAGGAGGTGGAGTTTGATTTCTTTGGCCTGAACATATCAAATGAGATCTATTTACATTATTGGAACAATCTCTAATGCCACACACACTCTAGAAAAGTTTGGCACTCATATGGTTCAATTATGGTTCCATAAAGCAACATTGGGAATTCACGATCTTGGCTCCACTCTCTCCCTTAATCTATGACTATTGACTCCATTTAGACTCTGTGGAGCTATCACACATTCATTTCAAGGAGCCTAGCTATGTGTTTCTTCATTATGCTATAGTATGGAACCTATACCTCCATCACACTTTCTAGGCTTTCTAAATTTTTTCCAAGCCTTCCTCTCATACTCTCCCATCATATATGATGCAAAACTAAGCTTGGAAAAAATTAAAACACTCCCTTGGTGATCCTTCTAGGCTAGGCCAAGGTAATGCTTCTTCTTAACATCAAAGAGGCTGTTTTGTTTGCTTTGATAGGAGACACATGTGGAAGACTTCCTTGATGCCTTAGGAACTCATACAAACTCTTAGAAACCTTAAATTATGGCTAGAAACTTTCCTACAAATCAAGATGCAACTAAACCTAAGATATACAGCTTGAAAAATCATAGTTCTTTCTTTGTTGTCTTTGCATATTCTTATTTCCCACACTCTAATTCCTAAGACTCATCCTTGGTTTGGTTCAAAAATAGCCTCCCCTTGGCTATCCATATAGTGGACAAAACACACATGCATAAGAACAAGAAGAAGTAAGCATGGAAAGGAAGTTGTTTCTACTTTAATTCAAGCTTTCCGTGGATGCACTTTCCTTTGCTTTGATTTTCCTCTCCAAATTTGAACTTCTCCCCTTCAGTTTATGCTCAAAATAGAACCAATACTTCAATATAACTATGGGAAGAAGGATGAGAAGGAGGAGAATAAGTTTACTAAAGGGAAGACCAAGAAATTCCACCATTTTCATACCTTTTTTGCCTTGGTTTTCCTTTTCTTCTTCCCTTCTCTTGTGCGCCTCTCTCCTTTAGTCTCACTTCTATTCTTAGGTAGAAATAAGGTTAGTCATATGAAGGGAGGAGAGGGAATGCACCACTTAAGAGAGGAAATAATAAAATTGTTACAATAAAATTCTATTTACATCCCATTTCTTGGCATTTTCATTTCTGGTTTACCTTAGCTTCTTTTTTAGAACCATCTTTTCCATCATAAAATTTAGGTTCTCAGTCTTATAAAATGCCTTTGGAATCACTCAATTTGAAGCTAAAACCTTTTTGAATAAAAGGGTCAAAGTTTGAGTTAATTATCGTTAGAAATGTACACCAGAGAGGTTTTAAACTGTCCCAAGACTTCCCATGGTTTTCAGGGCCTCTAAGAACCCTAGAGAGATCAAAATTTCCATTTAAAAGCCCTCTTATGAATGTTCTAAAATTGTTCGAAATTATGAAAATGTCATTTCGTTTTGGTGACTATTTTATTAGATTCTGTCTGGTTATTTTGGCTCTAGTTTCAGGGTGCCTTTGGCCTCTTATTTTCATTATATAATGTCTATATCATTATTCTAATTTGTCTGGACCTTAACCCATTCATTTCAAAGGACTTACTCTTAAAATGTATTCATTTTGTCATTTTTACAAAAACCAAACATTACATTTCTCCCCTTTCAAATAAAATTTCATCCTCAAAATCTAGATAACATACCTCATGGGAAGAGTTCTAGATATTTCTTTCTCATCTCCTCTTCCAGTGCCCAGGTAGCTTCTTCAAGAGATAACCCCTTCCAAACCACTTTCACTAGTGGTATCATCTTATTCCGTAACTACTTGAGTGTAACATCCACGATCCGATATGGTGATACTATATAAGACATATTATCCTATAACTGTACATTTCATATTCTATGACATGTGAGGTGTCAGGTTGATACTTTTTTTAGCTGGGATGCATGGAATACATTGTGTACTTGGCTCAAGTTTGGGGAAAGGGACTAATAGGTCACAGGTCCTACTTTATCAAGAATTTGGAACAGACCAATATATTTTGGACTGAGTTTTTTACTTTTAATGGACCAACATATCCCTATAATTAGAGACACTCTAACAAAGACATGGTCTCTAACCTCAAACTATAATGGGTCTTCTTTGTCTATCTACATAACTTTTCTATCTACTCTGTGTCGTTAGGAGTTTCTTTCTTATGGTCTCAATTTGTCTAAAGTTTAATCCACTAATTTTGGGCCTATTAGGCTTCTCTCTCCTAGCTCAGCCTAACACATTAGGGACCTACACTTCCTCTCATACAATGATGCCTATAACACCATAAATTTCTAGCTTATCTCATGTTATTCTCATGCCTTAAACCATGTATCTCACAAAGGAGGCAAGAAAACAACATTAAAATAATGAATATTTTTGCGTTGCGTAGGGGATGAAATTTTCATTCAGTGTCTCATGGATCATGGTGAGCTCATGTATCACATTCTTATATTTAATTACATAGATGCAACTTAATTCCATCACCAAAAGTGGCCTAGAACTCATGCAAATGCAAGAAACACATAAAATACTATAGTGTAGCCTCGGCCAAAATTCTATATTTTTTGTTACAAACTTCAAAAAATGATAACTAATTCTAAAAAAATTGAAATCACACATTCTTTACCATTATGGAAAGCTACAGATGTTTAATTTATAAAAAAAATATGTCTAGGTCATGAAACATCAAGTAGAAGACGTTTGACACTCGAAAAGCACCCAAGGTCTTAGCTATCTGGGCTACTATCACAAGTTACTATCATAAAATTTGGAAATTCATAACTAATTCTACAAAAATCCAAATCATGTGATTTTAGTTAATATAAGAAGATATAGATGTTAACTTTAAGGAAAAAATATCTCTAGACCACGCTGAGTCCATTTGTGAATTGAATTATGATAGAATAATACTAGAGGTCCAGTGGCATTACTAGTACTGATATTAAATTTTAAAAATTCATAACTCTCTTCTCAGACCTCCAAATGAGGTGATCTTAGTGGCCACAGAAAGTTTATAACCTCTAGCTTATGCCTGTAACATTTCACAAGCATTGGACACCATTAGGCCATGGGATGACATAGAATACAAAACTGACCATATAAACAATACATGCACTAGAACAGCAGAAAAATCCAACTTCTGAAGAGCTCTTATTTTTCTACACTTTAGCTTCCTAAAAAGCTCTCAATGGGTTCTACATGCCTACCAAATTTCATGAGAAGATTCATCCATTTGGTCAATTTATGCCATAGGGTTCCGGTTTGGTCATTTTTATGGTCTTAACTAGCATCAAAGTGTCCAATTGTGCTTCCCAAGCTTGTGTGCCCACTTGAACACATAGAAATGCACCAAAATGACTCTATAAACTTGTTTCAGTGGTGCATAAACCCAGATTTCTCAAACTCACTCATCCACCCCATGATATACACAAGATTACACATGCTAGCTCTTGCCATTCAATACCCAAAACATGTTATCTCATACAATTGCATCAAATTTTATTTATACATCATATATTTGGGTAATTACATATACTCATATAATTACATAACAATTTCATCATGGGATACATCATATGCCATGTGTATGGCTATAAGAGAGACATAAGTAGGGCCCATTTCATAGATTTTGATGTCAATCTCTTTCTTCTAGACTTGGTGGCTTCCATTACCTTGCTCCAATTGCTTCACCTAGTATGTTAAGACATTGGAGATGAGGGGATGAGATTCAAAGAATCCCAATAGTTCATCTTCCATTCAATCACACATAAAGTATGCAATACAAGCCTTGAAAATGCATGCATGGGCATATTGAAACATGTGAGCATTGAAGAAACATTATTGGCATTTGATCAAGTCATACATAACATACATAGGCTTGCCAAGTGAGTGGATTAGCCTCACCCATTCACTTGTGGATTTTGGACTTGCCTCACCCATTTCTTTAAGAGATTTTTGACTCAACCTCACTCTTGGGAGACTCTTTACTTTGTCTCAACCAAGTTCTAGGGTTCTTGGCTCATCCTCACCATAACTAGAGGGTTCTTAGCTTTTCCATGCTCAAGCAAACCAAAGCAAGCAGATAAAATATCCTTTGAATGCATAAAAACATCATCATGGTACCATGGCATATGAAATCATACTAGAATACTTGTCATGGCTTAAAACACACATACACACATCTAAAGACAATGTAAGCACATATTCATGCATGAGAGAAGGTGGAGAGAGCCCACCTTTGACACACAAGCATACTCTTTCCTTAGGCCTTGAGTCCTCGACCTTGACCTCATGTACCCAAGGAGGTGGAGATCATTTCTCTTGGCTTAGACACATCATATGGAAGCTAATTATATTCTTGAATCACATTATAAGGCCATACATTCACTAGAAAAGCTAGGTGGTTCATATAACCCTTTTATGATTCCATAATGCACTTAATGAAGCAACCTTAAGAAAACATCACCTTGGCTTCATTCTCTCTATCTATTTATGATTCTTGACTCCATTTCAAGCTCTTGGTGTTATCACACAATCAAATCAAGGAGCCTGCTAGGTGTTATTTCTTTAAGCCATAATATGGAACCTATGATACCATTTTACTATCCATGGCTTCTAAAATTTTTTCAAAGATTCCTCTCATACGCCCCCATCATACATGATGCAAAACTAAGTTTGGAAGGAATTAAAATACTCCCTAGGTGCATGAACCCTCCTTGGCCGAGGCTATGCTTCCATATGGCACCAATGGAGTTATTTTAATTTCTTTGATGGGAGAAGCATGTGGGAGGCTCTCTTGGTGTCTTAGGAACTTATATATACTCTTAGACAACTTATATTACTACTAGGAAGCTTCATCTTAGCCTAAGGTGCAGCCAAATCCCTAAATTCCATAACTTGCATTCTAATCTCCCTTTTTAATTCTAGTTGTATATTCTTAATCCTCACACTCCATAACCTTTGGTTCCATCAAGAACACATAAAGAAAAACTCTTCTCCTCACTTTCTCTCTCTAGACCAAAGCTTAAATGGCTTGAAAACACAAGATTTTGTAAGTGTTTCAAGTAAAGTCTTACCTTAAAACAGAGCTCTCTTCACATAGATTATTTTCTACCAATTGATTTCTTGAAAAGAGTTCCTTTTTGGCTTAGGTCAGACCTAAATCTTTAAGTTTTCAAGAAAAGAAAACCACCATTAGAGAGCTCTTAGAGAGAGGAACAACTTTCCTAACTGGCGCGGGATGAAATGGGGTCGTTTATTTACCTAAACGGAAGCTTAAACTTCTTCTCTCTCTCCCCTCTTAATGTCACACCATGGCTACCTATTTTTCTGCAAATGGAAGCTTAGAGAAGGTGATGAGGTGTAATCTTACTTAAGAAGCCTTTTTTATAATTTTTCTAAATGACTATTTTACCTCTACATTCCTGTTTGCTCCCTTTAGCCTTATTTTAACTCCTTTTTTAGAACTATCTTTTCCATCATAAAATTTGGGCCCTTTAATTCATAAAATGCCTTTGGTTTCATCTAAATTAGATTTAAAACCCTCTCGAATGAATTGTTTAAAGTTTGTGTCAACCAACGTTAGAAAACATCCACCGGAGGGGTTTTAACTGTCCCGGGGCTTCCTATAATTTTCAGGTCCTCTGAGAACCCCAGAGAACTTAAAACTTTCATTTTAAAAAGCCTTCCTATGAGAATTCCAAAATTTGCTCAATATGACAAAAATGCTTTACGTTTCGTCAACCTTTTGTTCAAATTCATTTCTTCATTCTAGCTCCATTTTTCTTTTTGTCTGAGCTTGGGATTCTCATTTTTAGGAGTCTAGAATGCTATATAAATTTTTTAGGACCTTAACTCACTCTATTGGTAGACTTGCTTTTGTATCTGGTGAATTTCATACGTTTACGGAGAAACTGTATGTTACGTTTCTCACGTTTTTTTCTTGTTTTTACAGAACTAGATATTACATTTATCCCCATTAAATAAATTTTGTCCTCAAAATTTAGGGTACACCTTTCTCTTATTCTTTTCTATCTTGATTAACTACTTCTTTCCTTTTCCTTCTTCCCTGGCTCTATAACTTGATTTATAAATGCACCTAATGAACCAACACCCCTCAAATAAACTTTAGGCTCCATTCTTTCCTTTCAAATATGATTCTTGACTCCTTTTAAGCCTTTTGGAGTCATCACACAATTAAAACCAAGAGCCTAACTACAATGTTGCTTCTTTATGTCATATTATGCAACATATAAGGCCAACTCACTTTCTATGGTTTCTAAATCTTTTCCAAGGCCTCTCCTCATCTTCATTCATCATATATAACTCAAAAATAGGCTTAGAAAAATTTAAAACTCCCCCTAGCTATGCTAACACCCTTAGGCTGAGACAATGGGGGTTTTGCTCTCCATGGACTTTACTTTATTTCCTTGATGAAGGAAGCACATGAGGAGACTTCTAGGGATCTTAAAAGCTCATTCAAACACTTATTTAGGCATAGGAATTAAGAGATCAAATCAGATTTTGGAAGGAACACTTGAAACCCTGGAAATTGCATCTTGAAATTCCATGGTTTTTTATTAATTCTCTTTGCATATTCTTAATCTCCACACCTTTTTCCTAAGAATCACCCTTGGTTCTACCTAAAATTCAAGTCCTCCTAGGGTTTCTTAGGTGAGGCGAAATGGAGAAAGGAGAGGAACAAAAGGTAGCAACCATAGGAGAAGAAATTACCTTGTTTTCTTGCTTTTTCTTACTTGAATCTTATGTTCTTTGAGCTCCTCTCTTCAAATCCGAATTTTCCCCTTAATATCTCCCTTAAAATAGATTTGTAAACTTCATTTTAATCAAAGGAAACAAAGAAGAATGGAGGAGAGGATGTTTGGATGGAAGAAAGCATAAAAACTACTAAAATTCCTTACCTTTAAGCCTTGATTTCTCTTCTCCTTCTTCTTCCCTTGGTGCACCACTCTCCTAGGGTTTCTTCTCTGAATTTAGGTAGAACAATATGAAGCTATGTGAGTGTGAGAGTGGGGCACCACCTAGTTATAGGTGAGAGGAAGAAACACTTTTCAAAAAGTTCTCATTTTGCCCTTTGATGATGCCTTAGTCGCTTAAGCACTCAATTAAACTAAGATTGAATTAATGCAATATAAGTCAACCCTAGGTCATTCTTCCCAAGGAGCAATTTAGGGGTTAAGTTGAACTGATTTAGGTGATTATTTGGTACTTGTTATTTGATGCAAATTCTAAAGGAAACTATCACTACGCTAAATGCAAAATTAATTAAACTAAATGCATGCAAATGAGGGGGGTTTTGAATTAAGATATTAAATCTCAACTAAAATGGAAAAGATCAAACAAGTGATTAAACTAGAATGCTTTAAATTGAAACTAAGGTAATTTTGAAAATACTAGGGACAAATAGGAGGCAACAAAGGTTTTACAAGGAGAATTCGGCTCTCATCACTCACCAAAGATTGTTGAGACCAATAGGAATAATTAGATGATAGACCAATGCAATCAATTAACTCAATCCAAGGTTAGGAAACCCTAAACTCAAATGCAAACCGCTTGACTTAACTAGGGAACCCTTAGTTAATTCAAGTAGTTTGCAAGTAATTGAGCCAATCAAACACATCTAATCCTTCAACAATTGGGTTCAATCAATTCTGGAAATTTGATTTCAATTACCTAATTTAACAATTAAGCAATCATTACTACCCAATTCAACAATCGAGCAGCACAAAAGACCAAGATGTGCAATTAAAATCATAACATTAATCTAATCAATGCAAGAGAACTCTAACATCAATTAAACCAACATCATAAGGTCCTGAAAATCAAAATTCCAGCAAATACAAACATAACTCCAGTCCCAATTAACCAATTCCAATTACAATCCAAGATAAAATAATTGTCCAACCTAAAACTAGGTCTCAACATTCAATCCATAAAGAAATTTCTAAAACTAGAAAATCTCTAAGTTCTTGAAATTTAAAGAGAAAAAGGGTAGGGAAAATAAACTCCCCTAATGGTCTTCAATCCAATTAATTCAAGAGTTCAAGCTTCCTCCTCCATGCTTCACCTTAGTGCCACCTCTAATTAATTAAGCTCCCATGGATTTTATGCTTCTAAAATCCCTTAAATTTGCTGCCATGAAGAAATGAAGGAGAATAGTCTTTTGCTGGATGAATGATGATAATGAACTTGAGTGTCAACGTGCTGTACAGAGGCAGAAAAGTCACAAAAGCAATTCAACGTGTTCTAGCTTCCTCCTTGCTTCAGCTCAAGTCTGAAGGTCCAATAATGAATGAATGAAGAACAGCATTTTGTCTCTTCTGTCCAGACTTTTCTGTGTCTCTGCTCCTCCTCTGAAGTCCGAAAATCCAATCAATATTCAGCAGCTTCCTCCTGCTCCAGCTCACACTGTTTCAGCGTCTCCAGTTTTCACCATTGCAGGTGTAGTCGAAAATGAAGAAGACTCTCCTCTGCAGCTACAGCGTTCTTAGTCCTTTCTGCACAGTCCCCCTCAGCGCCTCCCAGCTGCTGCTACATGAAGAAAACTCTCCAGTGCGTTTTTTCGGCCTCCTTCCCTGAAGCTTCCCCCCAGTATCTCAACTTTTCTCCAGCCAATCAAAATGAAGACCTAATCATTATTTACAAATATGCCATTATCAGAAATTAATAAAAACAAAATTATCATCCAATCTTTTCCCTTAATCCATTTTAATTTTTCAATTCATTTGCCTAAAAGAAAATTCTGCACAAAATTAAAAAGTGTTTTAAAGATTGAAAATATTTAATCATCAAAGAATTTTGGAGAATAAAATCTTAGCAATTTAAATCCAAAAAAAAAAATCTCCTAATTAATTCAAAATTATATTATTTTCCAAAATTAACCACAAATTCAAATATTGCATAATAAATCTATTTAAGCTCAAATTAATCATTAAAATCAATAATAAATGTAGGTAAAAATATATGAAAATTAGTATTTATCACCCTTCATTCTTGGCATTTTCATTTTTCTTTTGTTTTAGATCCTTTTTGGGAACTGTCTTTTTCATTATTCAATTTAGGTTTCCAATTTAGTAAAATTCCTTTGGAATCACTCAAATCAGAGCTAAAACCTTTCCAAATGAATCCATCAAAGTTCGGATACACTAACATTGGAAAACGTCTATCAGAGGGGATTTAACTGTCCCAGGGCTTCCCATGATTTTTAGGGCCTCTGAGAACCTTGGAGAACTCAAAACTTTCATTTAAAAAACCCTCCTATGTGATTTCCAAAATTTGCTCAAAATTATTAAAATGTTATCACGTTTCGTAAGATTTCCATTAAAATTTGTTTCTTCATTCTAGCTCTATTTTTCTTTTCGTTTGAGCCAAGAATTATCATTTTTAGGAGTCTAAAATGTTACTCAAATTTTTTAGGACCTTAACTAATTCATTTCGGGGGACTTGCTTTGAAAACACGCCCATTTTCATCATTTAACAAAAATCAGACATTACATAAGTAGTGTCTCCATATTTTTAGAGCAAATACCACTGCTGCTAGCTTTAAATCATGCGTGGGGTAATTCTTTTCATGAGGCTTTAGTTGTCTAGAAGCATAAGTTACCACTCAACCTTTCTACATAAACACACATCCTAACCCTTTCTTAGAGGCATCACTATAGACTACAAAAGTCTTTCGGGCCAGGAAGTATTAAAACTGGGGCCATGGTTAACTTATGTTTCAATTCCTGATAACTCTTCTCACATTTCTCATCCTACACAAATAGCACATTCTTTTTGGTGAGCCTAGTCTGTGGCATCTTTATATGAGAAAAGTCCTGAATGAACCTCTCGTAATAACCTGCTAAACCTAGAAAACTCCTTATCTCTGTCACTATCTTAAGTCTCTCCGACTATAATACTACCTCTACCTTATGAGGATCTACTGTGATCCCTTCCTAGGAGATCATGTGGCCTAGGAATTGAACCTTAGTGAGCTAGAACTCACATTTACTAAGTTTAACATATAACTGTTTCTTTTTTAGGGTCTCTAAGGCTAATCTCAAGTGTTGTTCATGCTCTTATCTACTCTTAGAATAGATGAGAATATAATCTATGAAGACCACTACAAACCTATCTAGGTATGGCCTGAACAATCTATTTATATAATCCATAAATACTGCAGGTGCATTTGTTAAACCGAAAGGCATAACCAAAAATTCATAATGCCCATATCTTGTTCTAAATGTTGTCTTAGGAATATCTTCAGCCTTAATCCTGAACTAATGATATCTTGACTTGAGTTCTATCTTAGAAAACACTGACACTCTTACTAACTGATCTAGGGTATTTATTCTTAATGGTTATCTTATTGGGCTCTATGTAATCTATACATAATCTAAGGCTCCCATCTTTCTTCTTTACGAATAAGATTGGAGCTTCCGATGGCAAGACACTGGGTCTAATGAAACCCTTTTCTAAAAGTTCTTCTATCTATTTCTAAAGCTCTGCTAGCTCAGTGGGAGCCATTCTATACGGGGCCTTAAACACTAGACCCGTCCCAGGTAAAATGTTTATGGGAAACTTAACTTCTCTCTCTGGGGGTAGTCTGCTAATCTCCTAAGGAAACACTTTTGGAATCTCTCTTACTACTAGGATTTCCTTTATCCCCTATTTTATCTTAGCTTGGACTAAAAAGAAAACTAAGAACCCATGACAACCATGCTCTAGAGACCTCTCAGCCTAGGAGGTGGTCATAAAAGCTAGCTTAGTCCTAATACTAGGCATAGTTCTACATTCAGGCAAAGTAATACATCTGTGGTAACAATAAAGTGTGGCATTATTTACAAACATCCAATTCATACCAATAGTCACATCAATATCATTGAGGGGTACACATATCAAATCAAGTGTGGTATGGCACTAATTAAATTGGACTACACAAATTAAACAAGTATGGAAGGTAATGGCTCTGTTTCCTATAGGGGTAGACACATGCAAATCATATGGTAATGTATGCATACTCAACCCCAACCTCCTAGCACAGTTATATGATATGAAAGAATGGCTAGCACCTGAATCAAATAAAGCAGTTACAGAAAAATCATTAATCTTAATAGTACCTTGAATTAGGCTCAGGGACTTGCTAGCCTCCTACTCTGTTAGGGCGAAAAATCTACCCTAGGTCTAAGGTCTAGTTGTAGAAGCCATCTCCCTCTACTGGGTAGACTATGTGTAGTCCCTAACTATGTACCTTGGCCTACCGCATCTATAACATACATTATGTCCCACGTAACACAGCCTGTTCTTGTGATTTCTACTACACTAGTTGCATACGGTGGGAGTAGAACTACCTCTAGTGGACTGAACTCTCATTTTCTTACCCCTTTCTGTTCCACTGGCTTCTACCACCTCTCCAGCTATTAACTATAGCTTATGTCTCCTCTTTCAGTCTCTTGGTCTCAGGGAGGGGAGGTCTGGCACTGGGAATGGTCTGCAAAGTCTTGAGGTTCATTTCTGTAACTCTACAAACCTTAACTTAGGTATTAAAGTACATAATCCTCTGTGGGACCACCCTACCTCTAATCTCTAGCAGTAGACCCTTCCCTAACTTATCTGCTTTCCAGCACTGTCATCATGTCTCTTAAAGAGCTTAACAAACTTTGCTATGTACTAGTCCTTAGACATTCCCTCAGTTTGTTGTAGGAGTACAAACTCTGACTCCTTCTGATCTCTAACAAAACTGGGGAAGTATCTCTCATAGAAGGCTTGAAGGAATGTTTCCCAAGTGAGTAGGAGGTTCCTCAATCTCGAGATCTGCTTAGTACTCCTCCATCAGTAATCTGCCTCTTTCTCTAACTGGAAAATGGCCACCATAGCCTTCTGATCAGAGGTACACTCTATCACCTGGAAAATCTTCTTAAGCTACATAATCCAGGGCTTAGCTTTCTCTGTGTTCAATTCACCATCAAAGGTGGGAGCCCCAAGTTTTCTTAACTGTGCTATACTCTGCCTTATAGAAGGTTACTCTGGGATTGAAGGTGTCTGAGCTAATAGTGTAATGTCTGATTTTCATTAAACGATGGAAACGAGTGTGTTTTCAAAGCAAGTCCCCTGAAATGAATCAGTTAAGGTCTCAAAAAATTTGAGTAACATTCTAGACTCCTAAAAATAAGAATTCTAGGCTCAGATGAAAAGAAAAATGAAGCTAGAATGAAGAAACAAATTTTGACAAAAATCTTACAAAACGTAATGACATTTTCATAATTTTGAGCAAATTTTGGAATTCACATAAGAGGGCTTTTTAAATGAAAGTTTTGAGTTCTCCGGGGTTCTCAAAGGCCCTAAAAACCATAGGAAGCCCCAGGACAGTTAAATCCTCTTCGGTGGACGTTTTCCAACGTCGGTGTACCTGAACTTTGACAGATTTGTTTAGGAAGGTTTTAGCTCCAATTTGAGTGATTCCAAAGGCATTTTACTAAATTGGGAACTTAAATTTTATAATGGAAAATATGATTCTAAAAAGGGAGCTAAAACAAAGTAGAAACAAAAATGCCAAAAACGAAGGGCAAAACAAAAATTTTTGAAAAAGCCATTCTCCTCCACCTATAAATAGGAGGCACCCCACTCTCTCCCTCATTTAGTCTCATATTTTTCCACCCAATTTCAAAGGGGAGAAGAAGAAGGAGAAATTTAAGACATAAGTATGGAAATTTGATTATTTTTTATACTTTCTCTTAGCCAATCTCTTCTCCTTCTTTTCCCCCTTCTTTCCTATGATTTTGCTAAAGTTTTAAGGACTGTTTCGAAGGAAGAATAGAGAGAAAATTTCAAAATTTAGGTGAGGAAGCCAAGGAAGGTGAAGAACAAGTAAGAAAAACTAAGGAAAACAAGGTATCATGCAATCTTTCCACTTAATCTTCTTCCTCCCCTCTCTTGTGAGTATTTTGACCTATATATGGTTAGCCTTAAGGAGTCAAGTTTTCAACTAAACCAAGGGCGAATCTTAGGAATTTAAGGAAGAAGAACAAGAATATGCAAAGAAAACAACAAACTAGCCATTAGATTTCAAGATACAAATTCTAGGGTTTCAAGTGTACTTTGCAAAATCTGATTTTGTACAATGATTCCTAGGCTAAAATAAGAGTTTAATTGAGCTTCTAAGATCCCTAGAAGTTCCCCTATATGCATCTTCCTTGAGAAAACAAAAAAAAAAACTCCTTGAAACCCATTATGCTCCATTGTCTTGGCTAAGAGAGATTAGGGTAGCTAGGGAGTGTTTTAAAATTTTCTAAGCCCATTTTTGAGTCATATATGATGAATGAATATGGGGAGAAGCCTTGGAAAAAATTTAGGAAGCTTAGAGAATGAGTTAGTGCTTTATGTTTCATAATATGACCTAAAGAAGCAACATGTAGTTAGGCTCTTTATTTTAAGTGTGTGATGACTCCAAAAGGCTTAAAAGGAATCAAAAATCATATTTGGAAGGAAAGAATGGAGCCTAAAATTTATTTAAGGGGTGTTGCTTTATTAGGTGTATTTATGGAACCATAATGAGGTTTATAGATCAAGCTAGTGTATAAGTAAGTTGTATGGCCTTAGAATTAATTCCATGAACCTAATTGGCTTCTATAAATTACATTTAAGCCAAGAGAAATCATCCCCACACTTTTGTGTGTGTGTGATTGAAAGAAGGAGCATTGATTCAGGAGAAAAAGTGTGTAATTGCTTCCAAGGTAGCTCACTCCTCCTTCTCTCATGCATGATTACTTGCTTTACTTGTCTTTGAATGTGTGTATGTGTATTTCAAGCCATGAAAAATATCCTAGCATGAGCTCTTATTCCATGGTACCATGATGATGTATTATGTGTTCCAAATTATGTTTATGATGTTTGTTTCGGTTTGCTTGAGTGTGGTGAGACCAAAAACCCTTAGTCATGGTGAGGATGAGCCAAGAACCCTTAAGATTGGTTGAGACAAAGTAAAAAGTCTCCCAAAAATGAGGTTGACTCCCAAGAGCATAGTTGAGTCCAAAAACCTCTTAAAGAATGAGTGAGACAAGTCCAACATCTATAAGAAATTAGGTGAGGTCAATTCACTTGCTTGGCAAGGCTTTGTATGCTATATATGACTTTCTTAAATGATGAAAATGCCTCTTGAATGTTTGCACATGTCAAATGACTATACATGCATTTATGAGATTTGTTTACATCTTTTATGTTTGATTGAATGGGAAATGAGCTATTGGGATTCTTTGAATCTCAGCCCCTCCTCTCCAATGATCTAATATGCTAGGTGGACCAAGAGAGCAAGGTAATAGAAGCCAACCACCTTGAAGATGAGATTATGACATTCAAGAACATGATTTTGCTACTTTAAAGCCATACAAATGGCAAATGATGTAACCAATAGTTGTATATGTATTATGATGTTATAAACATATGTAATTATGATAATATGTCATGTATAAATAGGAGAATATGTTATGTGACCATTAGATTGTGATTTGAGTATATTATGGCAAATGAGTTTTTTGGATAACATTATGGAATTGTGCATATGTGTGAGTGAAGTGGCCAAAATGAGATGCATGCAGTTTGGAACCCTTTGGGTAGCTCACACAAGTCCTAATTATACTTTTAGACTTGCCCAAAAAGTGTCAAACCCCAAGGAAAGCCATTTGGACATTTTGGTATTCCATATGGAGCTAAAATTGACCATAATGAAACCCTATGTCACTTTTTATCCAAATGAACTCTTCTTGATCTGAGATTTGGCATGAAATTAGAGCTTGTTGAGAGATTTTTGGGAAGCTAAAGAACAGAATTTTTAGAGGTCTAAAGAATATTTGATGAATTTTTAAAGTTGGCAAAAATTCTGGTTTTGGTCATGTCATTGTTCACTTAGGTCCGAAAATGAAATTTGTCACACAGAGCTCAAATGATTTCTAATTGCCATGAAATTTTATACAGAGAAATTAGACATTCTCAGTGACTTGTTCCAGCTAAAAGCACCTCATTTGGAGGTCTAGAGAGGGAGATATGAATTTTCAAAGAATCTGTCCAATACCAAGCGCTTCACCCGACCTCAGGTAGTGTTTGATTGGGTTTTGAGGTCTGGGCATGCCTGAGATGATCTAGAGTTTTTTCCCTCTCTAGCTAACATTCACAAATTTCCATATTGGTATCATTGCATGTATTTGATTTTTTGGAATTAATTGGACATTTTTGAAGTTTGCTGCAGAATTTTGTGACAGCACCAATGGACAGCCTGACCTCTAGAACTTTTAGAATGTCAAACATCCTATGTGTTGGATGTTATGGTCTGTACATATTTTTAATATAAAATAGACATATTTAGCTTTCCATAATTGTCAAGAATGCATGATTTCAATTTTTTTAGAATTAGTTATAATTTTTCAAAGTTTGTGATAGAAAAGAGGAAAATCTGACCGAAAATATATACATGTATTTTATGCTTTCCTTTGGTTTCCATGAAATGTAGGGCCCTTTTGATGATGCAAATGAGTTGTAATCATGTAATTAAATATGAGAATGTGATGTATAAGCTCACATGGTCCACGTGACACCAAATAAAATTTTTATACGCGATGCAATGCTAAAATAGTCATTATTTTATTGCCTTTTTCTTGGAGAATTTTCATGATTCTTAGAAATAAGTTATTTAAAGGCATGAAATGAGCTAGAAATTATGGTGCTACAAGTGGAGTCTGAGACACTTGCTATATCTGTGGATGTGGATTGGAGTGAGCCGCCCCTAAATGCTCAGGATGATTTGAGTGTTGTGGTGGCTATGGCGGAGGAGGTGTAGGGCCCTCACTATCTCTCTAAGCAAGTCATTCCTAAAGCTACATAATTATGGCTTGCTGTTGATGCAACCGAGCCATTATAGCTTGAAAGGCTTAAGCCATTGGATCACTGGGCTGGGCTCTATCCTCAACATGAGCCTCTCTAGAAGGCCTACCTCTTCGTGTGTTCACCATTTTTCTAAAACATCATTAGCAAACTTTAGCATCAAATTGAAACACGTCCACCACTTTCACACTCAATTCATCCACAAAAAGCTCATACATAAAGGCAAACTCATGTTATCAAGCCATAACCCACATCAAAGTGCCTAAACCATTGCTCTGATACCAATAAAGTGTAACACCATATTCATCTAGCCTTTCCCCATCTCATTTCTAGTTATATTCCCTTAGCATGGCAAATTCTCAAAAAAAAAACTCAATTGAAATAATAGAATATTTTGCATTGCGTAGTACTTAAAATTTTCATTTTGCATTTTGTGGACCATATTAACTCACTCATATCATCCTCCAAAAATACATTCATACAACTCAAACCAATTTCAAAATGTTACAAGAATCCTGAGTTCGGAGCATACATACACAAAATCACATAATCAGCCTCGGGTTCCGCTGCCAGATTTCTAGTGACAAATTTGGAAATTCATAACTAAAGCTAAAAAAATTAAAATCAAGCATAATATATCATTATGGAAAGATACAAATGTTAAATTTATGCTAAAAATAATTCCAAACCAAAATAGAAACGTTTAGCCCCTAAAAATTGATGGAACAATACCAAAGATACTGCAGCATTACTAGTACTGACTTAAAACTTCAAAAATTCATATCTCTTGGCTCAGTCCTCCAAATCAGTTGATCCTAAAAGTCATAGAAAGATTATTATGTCCAATTTATGCCTAAAATATTTCATGAGCATTGGAAACCATTTGTCCTTGAATGAGATAGGAGAAGAAACTAACCATATGAACAGTAACCATATCAGTTTAATAGCTTTTTGGTAACTTCAAAAATTCATAATTAATTCTCTAGAGATCTAAATAATCTAATCTTTAACTTCCCAAAAATCTCTAGATAAGATCTATATGCATGCCAAATTTTATGAGGAAATTCATTCATTTGGTTAATTTGTGCCATAGGGTTACAAAATGGCAATTTTATGCCATTTTAAGGGTCCAAAATGGTTCAATTTAGCTTCTACCTTTTCTAGGGCCACTTGAACACGTGGGAAAGCATAAAAACAGCCTACTAAACATGTCTAAAAGGTCCAAAAACCCAAATCTCACAAATTCACTCTCCCACTTGATGATATACAAAAGGAACATAAATGCATCATCTTGCATTTTCATGTCAAAAACATACACTATCATTCATATGGATCCAATTCTCATATAGACATCATATATCCATGCTTTAGAAGTGTTCAATGCCTTATACATCATAGGAGTACATCATTTGACAATGTTATGGTCACAAAAATGAACAAATAACCACTCATTTGTAAATCTTCTTACTCTTAAGTGTGATGGCTCCTATTTCTTGATTCACTTGGTCCATCTAGACATGTTAGGCAATGGGAGGGAAGAGTGAGATTTTAGGAATCCCAATAGCCCTTCTCCCTTTCAAACACACCTAATGGATGCAATTTCAAGTCTAAAAATGCATGCATGGCTATCTTGAAATTCAGAAGCATAAATAAAACATTTCCTTCATTCAAGAGGTCACATACAACTTACATAGGCTTACGAAGATAATGGTTTAGCCTCACCCATTCTCTTTGAGACTTTTGGACTTGCCTTAGCTATTTTCTCAAGGGACTTTTGACTAAGTCTCACTCTTCTAGAGACTTTTGGCTTTGTCTTACCCATTCATAGGGACTTTTCGCAGCACTAAGCTTATACAAGCTAAAACATGTTTCATAAAGCATCTTTTAGACATATAAATAAAGTATCATGGTCCCATGGCATGTACATATATACTAGAAACATTTTTCATAGCTTAAACATACACACACACATTTAAAGACAAGAAAACACTCAAACATGCATGAGAAAAAGAAGAGAAAGCTACCTTGTATGCAAGAATACACTTTTCTCTTTGGACTTTCTTCCTCTTCCTTGGCCAAACACCCACAAGGAGGTGGAACTTGATTTCTTTGGCCTAAACACATCAAATGGGATCTAATTACACTATTGGAACAATCTCTAATACCACACACACTCTAGAAAATGTTAACACTTATATGGTTAAATTATGGTTTCATAAAGCACCTAATGTAGCAACCTTAGGAATTCATGATCTTAGCTCCATTTTCTCCCTTAATCTATGACTCTTGACTCCATTTAGACTCCTAGGAGCCATCACACATTCATTTCAAGGAACCTAGCTATGTGTTGCTCCATTATGCTATAATATGGAACCTAGACCTCCATCCACTTTCTAGGCTTTCTAAATTTTTTCCAAGGCTTCCTCTCATACTCTCCAATCATATATGATGCAAAGCTAAGTTAAAAAATAAAATAAAATACTCCTTTGGTGCTCCTTCTAGGCTAGGCTGAGACAATGCTTTTTCTTGATACCAAGGAGGTAGTTTTGTTTTCTTTGATGGGAAATGTATGTGGGAGCTTCCTTGATGCCTTAAGAACTCATATAAACTTTTAGATACCTTAAATTATGGCTAGAAACTTTCCTACAAACCAAGGTGCAACAAAAACCCTAAGTTATGCATCTTGAAAAATCATGGTTCTTTCTTTGTTATCTTTGCATATTCTTATTTCCCACACTTTAATTCCTAAGATTCATCCTTGGTTTGGTTCAAAAATAGCTTCCTCTTGGCTATCCATTGAGTGGTTAAAACACACATGCATAAGAACAAGAAGAAGCAAGCATGGAAGGAAATGGTTTCTACCTTGATTCAAGCTTTCCTTAGATGCACTTTCCTTTGCTTTGATTCTCCTCTCCAAATTTGAACTTCTCCCCTCTAGTCTAAGCTCAAAATAGAACCAAATGCTTCAATATAACTATGGGAAGAAGGAGGAAAATGAGGAGAATAAGTTTACTAAAGGGAAGACCAAGAAATTCCACCATTTTCATACATTTTTTGCCTTGGTTTTCCCCTTCTTCTTCCTTTCTCTTATGTGCCTGAGTGGCTCGTCGTGCAACCCTCAAAATAATACTAGGTTGATAAAATATGCAGTTAATGGCACAACCTAGGTCATCTCCCTTGGAATTGGTGTTCAATGTTTAATTGAGTTTTCCAAATATTAAAAGACTCTAAAATTTCCTAAACAAAGGGGATTTTGATTTACTTAAACTATTTAAAATAAAATTGAATTAAAATTCCTAATTACTATCTAATTGAGTGAATTATGGGTGAAAGATAGACTTGTGACTAGCTTTGGATTCGTCCCTTGGTATCCACTATCCTTATCCTATTCTAATTGTAATTGATTTTGGCCTAAGAGTTCCTAAATATGTTCATAACAATTTATCTTGGGTAACCACTCAAGATTCAAGAGATTAACGATCTAACGTTGAATTGAAACCTCAATCCCGCATTAAACTGTCAATTCTTGTTTCTAAGATCTTGAACACTAAATTTGATTGATTAACTAATTGATTAGCTTCTGAATCATCCTAAATATTTAATTAACTAACTAAACATTAAGGAATCCTTAATTTAAACAATTAAGCTCACTCATGTATTTTATCGAACACCTTCGAAGCATACATGGGAAGTTAAATAATATTGAAATTAATCAGATCAATTAATCAACAAAAATACTTCCTAATTAGTGTCTAACCAGCCACTAATTACAATTACACAAATTCCCTATCAAATACAACTTAACCAAGACAATAAATGAAAGAGAAAAAGTGTAGGAAAAATAAGGAAATTCTTAGCCAAAATTCTGAATTTTTTCCATGGATTCAAGCTTCTCCAAGAGTTTCCTCCTAGCTAGCCTCAAGGTGGATTAGAAAATCATGGGATGTGGAGATGGATGGATGGTTTTATGGAGTGGAGTGGATGCCTCGGTGTATGAATGAATGGTCGAATAAATAGGCAAGGGTTTGCTAAGATTTTAGAGACGTGAGACGGATGAATTGTGAATGGACTAGGATGAATATATGGAGGCATGTGGAATAATTACTCTGCCCGAGTCTTCTGAATCATGAGATCACATGGCTTCATCTCTTTATTTAAGTGATCACGTGCCAGCTCCTTCTTCTTGAACCCATAGCTCGTTTTCATGTGCTCTCTTCAGCTCTCTAGCTTCATTAATCCACGTTCTGCCCAGCTCAAAACTGCCTCATGCTTGCTTATTCATGCAGCGTCTTCCAGCTTTTGTTCTAGCTTATGCATGTTCTGGAGCTTCCAACTCGCAGCTTCCTCGTTCAGTTTCTTGATCCAACATCTTCCTTCCCATGAGTTAGCTTCAGCGTTTCTTCATTGTGATACCTTACGTGTTTCTGCATGTGTGTATAGGTGTGGGCCCCGCTGCTTATTTTATATTCCACGTCCCTCTCTACTATTTCTGTAGCTTCTTCGTTTCTCAGCTCGTTTTACTCCAGCAACGTACTACTCAGCTCAGCGTTACTTCTTCTTTTATCACGTTCCCAGCTTCATTCATTCAGCTTGTAATTACATTGTCCAGCATGGCTTCACCTTCAGCTCTCTTCTCATGTCGTTTTTCACGTTGCTATCCAACCCTCAACTCTAACGTTTTCTTCGTCGCATTTTGCTCTCTGCTTCTTCCTCATTTGTTTTACATGTTAATCTCCATTCATGCTGCCCGTGCACTGTAGCTGCTCGTAGTAATCCATGTTAACTTCTGCATGCTTGTTCCTCTATCTTTCTTCACATGTTCTGCACTTCTAATGTTTCTACCTGTAGCTTATCCATGTAGCTCGTGCAAGCTTCTTCTTTCTAATTCATCTCATTTCATCCACGCCTCTGCTATAGCCTATAACTAGTGCTTTGTTTGTGTATGTATAGCTTCTCATCGTGTTTCTTATTTTCCTTCATTCGAGCTTCTTATCCTCGAAAAGCCATCCTTCGTGCAGCTCTTTCTCTTCACACAACTCATTCAGCCCATGCATCCACATCAACCCATGCTCTTCCACATGATTCCTCCACTTAAGTTGCTGCATGCTTTTCATTTACTTCCCACATGGTCTCCTTCCTCTGTGTTGTTTGCTTTGTTCTCACGTAGAACTAGTGCTTGCTCATGTGCATCTTCATTAATTTCTCTTCTCCACGTATGAGTGTATGTTTGCTACAAGTGGAGCCACATGTGGAAGTCCAATTCTTCTCTTTCTCTTCTCTAACTCAAATTCTTATTTAAATATCATTTACCCATTGAAAATCTGCACAACAAGTAAGAGCAATTGAAGAGGAGAATTCAAAAAAAAAATCTTTTAAAGAAATTTATGCATTAAAATTCCACAATTTTGCAATTAAATTCCTAAAATATCGAAATGGCTTCTAAAACAAAATCTTACCTAATTAAAGCCTTAAAGCCATATTTTATTATTAAAATGCCTATGTTTATGAGAATAAAATAGATAGAAATATATGTTTACCAGTGCCTCTCTCCCTTAGTCTCACTTCTACTCTTAGGCAGAAATAAAGTTGGTCATATGAAGGGAGGAGAGGGGACGCACCACTTAAGAGAGCTAATAATAAAATTGTTACAACAAAATTCCATTTACATCCCATTCCTTGGCATTTTCATTTCCAATCCATTTTAGATCCTTTTTTAGAACCACCTTTTCCATCATAAAATTTAGATTCTCAATCTTATAAATTGTCTTTGGAATCACTCAATTTGGAGATAAAACCTTTCCAAACGTAAGGGTCAAAGTTCAGGTTAACTGTTATTAGAAAATGTACACCGAAGAGGTTTTAACTGTACTAGGGCTTCCTATAGTTTTTAGGGCCTTTGAGAACCCCGAAGAGCTTAAAATTTTCATTTAAAAAGCCTTCCTATGATTTTTCTAAAAATTACTTGAAATTACAAAAATGTCATTCTGTTTCATAACTCTTTTGTTAAATTCTGTCTAGTTATTTTGGCTCCTATTTCAGGGTACTTTTGGCCTCCTATTTTCATTACTTAATATCTAGATCATTATTCTAATTGTTTTGGACCTTGACCAATTCATTTTAAAGGACTTACTCTTAAAATGTATTCATTTTCATCGTTTTTACGAAAATCAGACATTACATTTCGATTGCATCTAAAGATTTATGTAGCTTTCTAATGATAATTTAACTTATATAAGAGCATGTTTAGGTTCTTAAGAGACCTAGAAAACCTCATGGATGCCAATTTCATTAGAATAATAAATAAAACTCCATGGGTCCTCTAATGTGTAGGTGTCTCGTCCAAGATGTAGTTCTTGTACCTAGGGAGAGTTTTCTTTGATTCTAAGGTTATGAATGGTCTAGATATCAATAATAATATAAAAAAAATCATTTGAATTTAGAAATCATATTTTGAAAGTTAGAAGTCTAGAGTTTTATTAAGCATAAAGAAGCAACTTGGTGTTTGGCTCATTGAATTGAGTTTGTGATGATTCTAATGAGTTTAAATAGAGTCATATAACTTAAATTGAGTGAGACATTAGTGTTATGTGGACTGTGTGAACTCATATCATACATTCTCATATTTAATTACATGAATACAACTCATTTGCATCATAAATGGGGCTCATAACTCAAGAAAACCGAGATGGAGCATAAAATATAGATGTTTATTTTTGGACAGATTTTGCCTCTTTTCTGTCAAAATTTTGGAAAATCATAACTAATTCTAAAAAATTCAAAAACATGCATTCTTGGTCATTCTAGAAAGCTACGGATGTCTACTTCACACTAAAAATATGTCTAGACCATGAAATCCATTATAGAGGACATTTGACATCTAAAAAGGTCCAAAGGTCAAATTGCATTCTGGAATTGTCACAAATTTCTGCAGCAAAATTTGAAAATATCTAATTAATTTCAAAAAATGTAATCCATAAAAATGATACCAATCTAGAAATATGTGGATGTTAAATAGAGGATAAAAATATTTTCAGACCAGTTCAAGCAGCCTAGACCTCGGAATTCAATGGAACAATAACTCAGGTCAGGTAAAACTCTTGATACTAGGAAGAATGTTTAAAAATTCATATCTCCCTTTCTAGACATCCAAATGAGGTGATTCTAGTTGGCATGAGTCACTATGAATGCCTAGTTTCTTTCCACAAAATTTCATAGAAATTGGACATCATTTGAACTCTATGTGACGGATTTCATTTTCGGACCAAATGAATAGTATAGCAGACCAAAACTAGAAAAATTGCTAATTTTGGAAATTTCTCAAATATTATTTAGACCTCTGAAAATTACAACCTTTAGCTTCCCAAAAAGCCCTCAACAAGCTCTAAATTTCTGCCAAATCTCAGATCAAGAAGAGCTCATTTGGCTAAAAAGTGATATAGGGTTCCATTGTGGTCATTTTTAGCTCCATATAGGATACCAAAGTGACCAAATGGTTTTCCTTTGGTCTTGGCACCTTTTGGTCAATTCTAAAAGCATATTTAGCACTTGTGTAACCTTCCTAAATGGTCTGATACCTCATGCATCTCATTTTAGCCTTTTCATCTACACTGATACACATTTACATCAAACTTCCAAAATGCATACATTGGCATTGCATACCCAAATTCTATTCTAGGGTTCATGCATCATATCCATACATTTATATATTACATAATATCATAATTACACATGTCTAAGAGGTTATAGACCATATATATTATTGAATTACATTATTGGACACAAATATGGCCTTAAAGTGACAAAACTCCAATACTTTGTTGTCAAACTCTTTCCTTCAAGGTGATTGGCTTCCATTAACATGTCCACTTGGGCCGCCTAGCATGTGAGATCATTGGAAAGGAGGGAATGAGATTCAAAGAATCTCAATAGCTCATCTCCCATTCAATCATACATAATATATGCAAAGCAAGTCTTGAAAATGTATGCATGGATAAAATGGAAGTCATGAACATTCAAGAAGCAAGCTTGGCATGTGAATAAGTCATACAAGACATTCAAGAGCTCACCAAGTGGATGGATTGGCCTCACCCTTTTCCACGTGAATTTTGGACTTGCCTCATACATTCTTTAAGAGCTTTGGACTCAACCATACTCTTGGGAGTCTACTTTGCTTTTGGGAGACTCTTTACTTTGTCTCAAACAATTCTAAGGGTTCTTGGCTCATCCTCACCATGATTAAGAGTTCTTGGCCTCTCCGCACTCAAGCAAACTCAAGCAAACATCATACATTCATTTGAACACATAATATGTTATCATGAAATCATGGTATATAAAATCATGCTAGCATACTTTTCATAGCTTGAAAATATACATACACATATTCTAAGAAAAGCTAAACACACATCCATGTATGAGAGAAGGTAGAGAGAGCTACCTTGTATATAATCACACACTTTTCCCTTAGAATTTAAGCCTCCTCTTTCGGCCACAGACACACAATTTTGTGGAGATGGTTTCTCTTGGCCTAGATACAATTTATGGAAGCCAATCAGATTCATGAATCAATTTCTAAAGCCACACAACTTGCTTAGACACTAGGTTGCTCTATAAACCCCATTATGGTCCATAAATGCACCTAATGAAGCAACACCCCCAAAATGAATTTTAGGCTCCATTCTTTCCTTTCAAATATAATTCTTGACTCCTTTTAAGCCTTTTGGAGTCATCACACAATAAAAACAAAGGGTCTAACTATATATTGCTTCTTTAGGTCATAATAAGGAACCCAAAGCACCAACTCACTTTCTATGGGTTCTAAATTTTTTCCAAGGCCTCCCCTCATATTCATTCATCATATGTGACACAAAAATAGACTTGGAAAAATTTAAAACTCTCCCTAGCTACTCCATCCATGCTTGGCCGAGACATAGGGCTTCCTTGGCCTCCTTGGAATTCTCTTTGTTTTCTTGAAGGAGGAAGTATGTGGGGAGCATCTTAGGGATCTCAAGAACTCATTTAAACTCTTAATTAGACCTAGGAATCATCATACAAGGTCAAATTTTACAAGGTGCATACAAAACCCTAGAATTTGCATCTTGAAATCTAATGGTTATTTTGTTATTTTCTTTGCATTCTCCCTCAAATACCTAAGATTCATGCTTGGTTTGGCTTAAAAATCAGATCCTCCTAGGGTTCCTTATGTGTGTCAAATTGGAGAAGAAGAGGAATCAAGAATAGCAACCATAGGATGAAATTTTACTTAGTTTCCTTGCTTATTTTTGCTTGAATCTTGCTTTCTCCAAGCTCCTCTCTTCAAATCCAAATTTCCCTTGAATTTCTCCTTTGGATCAGACTTAGAAACTCCATTTTAATCAAAAGCAACAAAGGAGAAGGGAGGGGAGGAGGTGTGGATAAAGAAAAGCATGAAAAACAACTATGAAAACATACCTTTAAGCTTGATTTCTTCCTCCTTCTTCTTCCTCTCTTGTGTGCCTCTCTCTTAGGGTTTTTCTTCTGGTTTGGGGCTAAATAATCTAGAGCTAAATGAGGGAGAGTGTGAGGCACCACCTATATATAGGTGTAGGAAAGTGACTTTTTCAAAAACTCTAATATTGCCCTTCGTTCTTTGCATTTTCGTTTCTCCTTCGTTTTTGCTCCTTTTTTAGAACCATCTTTTCTATTATAAAATTTAGGTTCCCAATTAAATAAAATGCCTTTGGAATCACCAAATCGGAGCTAAAACCTTCCTGATCGAATTCGTCAAAGTTCAGGTGCACTGATATTGAAAAACGTCCACCGGAGGGGATTCAACTGTCCTAGGCTTTTCCATGGTTTTCAGGGCTTCTGAGAATCCCGGAGAACTTAAAACTTTCATTTAAAAAGCCCAACCATATTGACAACAAATTGAGCCATATTTTACCCCTAAACCAAAACTATATCAAATGGACGAATTTGGACATAAAATTTGATAGACATATAGATCTCATTTAGAGATTTTCACATAGCTAAAGAGCATAATTTTCGGAGCTCTATAGAATTTCTTATGAATTTTCAAAATTGGTTGATTTATGTAGAAATGCTTTTGTCACTGTTCATTTTATCAGTTTTGGATTTCTATATATTTGAGGGAACGAATGGAGTCCAATCCTCATAAAATTTTATAGGCATATAGTTGGCATCATAAGCTTTCCATAGCCACTGAGATTACTCAATTTAGAGTTTTGAAGGTTAAGATATGAATTTCCAAAGTTTTAGGTTTGCATTTGCATAAAAATTTGATAGTGGTACTGCTCCATTGGATTTTTATGACCCAAACAAACTTATTTTGATCTGTAATCCTAAGATTTCTAGAAGTGCTCATTTGTATGATTTAGAGTTTTCTAACTAAAGTTATAATTTTTTAAAGTTTTTGGCAAAATTATGGAATTGTAATCGAATGGTGTAAATGGTCTAGCTTGTAATGTATGACCTTAAACCTAAATTCCATGTTCTTTTTGAGATGTTTCTGTATAAACTAGTGTATTAAGGATAAAAGATGAGTTTGGTAAGTTGAAATGGTTCATTTAACTAGAAATGAAATAATTTGACATTCAATGACAGTATTTTTCATTGCTAAAAGTATTAAAATGACAGAAATAGATATTATAGGCACTTTGTGATGCAAATTAAATGCTATTCACCTATGGTATGACACTTGAAATGTGTGCTCTTAGTGTTTCTTTCATGATTTTTGGAGCTTAAGACTGGAGGAACTATTGGGTAGATATTTTTTCCCATTTTGATGTGTTATTATGTTGGAAATTGGCCCCAATGACTAGCTTTCATGTTAGGTTCTATCATTATACAAAAATGCAAAGAAATTGGTGTGATCCATTGTGGTTTATGGGTTAAAAGGCTTAAATCCGTACATTGAGCTCATTAGAGGTTTGGATATGTAACACCTCAAAATTAATTAAGGATAATTATGATTAATTGGGAATTAATATTGGGTTTGATTAGAAAAATTAATTAAGAGAGGTGGACACAAATTTGGGTCTTATGATTAATTTAATTGAGCTCTGGGCTAAGTGTAGAAGCCTAATCTTAACCATAGGGAGATCCAATTCCATTTCTTAAAGGCCTAACATTTATTTAGTACAGACCCAACTTAAATGGACCCATAAAGCTTGGCCCAACAAATCAAAAATCTAAACCCAAGTAGGTTTTTAGGCCTTTGGGTTAGCACATTTCCCTTTTAACTCTAAGAGTTCTGCAGCCCAATTCTTTAAACCATAGCCCAACAACTAGGAAGGGGCCCAATTAGACTTTGGGCTGATGGGTTAACCTATTTCTCACTAAAACCCTAAGAGAAAACCCTTCTCCCTTCCACCATTTTGTAGAAACACAAAAGGCACAAGAAAATTCGGAGGTCTTGAGAGGTAGCTAAGGTTCTTGGTATAAATCCATCTTCTCCCACTTTTAGAGCAAGATTCAGCGAAGGTAATTGATATATAACTTAACCCTCTCTTCTTCCTCTTCGATTTGGCCTAATTGGTTTTTCATTTGGAGTATTTTCACCTACACCTAAATCTAAAATGTGTTGTTTGGTGTTCTTATGGTGGAATTTCAGAGGTTGAGGCTAGAAGTATTGTTAGGTAAGTGTTTCCTTCTAATTTGAGGTATTTTTTGCTAGTTTGAAACCTCTTATAGTTGATTTATAATATGGGCATTAATTTTGTACAAATTTATCTAGAAAATTGAGAGTTATCTTGAGGTTTCTAGTGTGGGGAACACCAAATTTGAATTTAAAACACCTTGGTGGTTGGATAAGTACCTTCAACCATTTTGTAAGTTGTGTGTGCTGAAATTTTTTCATTTGGGTTGATTTTTTGGTGTATGCCTTGTTCATGTGCAAAAATGGGGATGTGGAGAGTGACCTCTTGTGAGTTTGATGGCTTGACCTTGAATTGGTGCAATACACTCTTGGGAAGCTGGGGTAAGTAATTCTTAATGGATTCTTGATGAATTTGATTAATGGATATGAAGTTCCTTGCTAATGAAAGTTAAATGATGATAACTATACTTGTTTTAGGCTTGGTGTGTATTTGGATTATAATGGTAGCTAGAGGAAGAGTAATTGGGCTTCATTGAGGTAATTGGGGTTAATTTCCTAATTCTATGTATATGCTTATTCTAATCTAATATTTGTTGCACTTATATGATTTTGAAATGCTAAATGATTGGTTTGCTACTTGATTGATGTTGTTGTGGACCCTGAGTGAGTGCTTGGTGGAGCTCTGATGCAACTGCCACCTATGTAACATGCTTTGATCAGGCATTGGATTGTGATCAGACCCCTTAATGCACTGAGCCCAAGTTGTGCTCATTGGGGAGTTGGTACCGTGAACGGGCCTCTCCCAGTGTTATTAGCCTTTAATATGTTGGATATGATTGCTGGTATAGGATAGTAGTCACTTGTTGCAACACCATAATTTCCTATGTTATTTCATGTTACCTTCATGTTTCATATCATGCATTTCATGAAGAAATAAGAAAATTGGCATTAAAATGATAAATTTCTTTGTGTTGTGCTATCTATAAAATTTTCATTGAGTGTCTCGTGGACCATGTGAGCTAATGTATTACATTTTCGTATTTAATTACATAGATACAATTCAATTCCATCACCAAAAGTGGCCTATAACTCATGCAAGTGCAAGAAACATGTAAAATTCATAGTTGTAGCCTCGACCAGAATTTTTCCTTTTCTGTCACACATTTTGAAAACTCATAACTAATTCTAGAAAAATTGAAATCACACATGTTTTACAATTTTGGAAAGCTACAGATGTCTAATTTATTCTAAAAATATTTTAGGTCATGAAACACCACGTAGAAGATGTTTGAGATTAAAGAAGTACCCAAGGTCTTAGCTACTTGGGCTACTATCACAACTTACTATCATAAACTTTGGAAATTCATAACTAATTCTATAAGAATCCAAATCATACAAATTTAGTCAATAAGAGAATCTCTAGATGTTAAATTTAAGGAAAAAATAGTTCTAGATCATGGCAAGTCCATTTGGGGATTGAAATATGATAGAACAGTACTAGAGGTCTAGTGGCATTATTGGTATTGACGTGAAAATTCAAAAATTCATAACTCTCTGCTCAGACCTCCAAATGAGGTGATCTTGGTAGACATAGAAATATTATTACCTTTGGTTTATGGCTATAAAATTTTACAAGCATTGGACACCTTTTGGCTATCGGATGGCACAGAACACAAAACTGACCATTTGAATAGTACATGCACTAAAATAGCAGAAAAATCTCAACTTTGAAAATTATAATTAATTTTGTAGAGCTCCAATTTTTCTGAACTTTAGCTTCCTAAAAACCCTTAATGAGCCCTACATGTCTGCAAAATTTCATGAGAAGATTCATCTATTTGGTTAGTTTGTGTCATAGGGTTCCAATTTGGTCATTTTTATGGTCTTTACAAGCACCAAAGTGTCTAAATTTGTTTCCCAAGTTTGTGTGGCCACTTGAGTACGTGGGATTGCACCAACATAACATTTTAAACTTATCTCAAAGGTGAAAAAATCTAGAATTTGCAAACTCACTCTCTCACCTTATGCCATACACACATTTCCATAATGCTAGCCTTGCCATTACATGCACAATTTACAATGTAGCATTCACATAACATAATTTCTCATTTGTACATGATACATTAACATAATTGTGCATGCTCATGAGCTCATAGGTCATATACAATAACAAATTATAATATTTTCCACTCATATGGCCTTAAAGAAACAAAATCCCTGCACTTTGATGTCATACTCTCATCTTTCAAGTGGTTGGCTCCCATTTCCTTGTTCTCTTAGTCCACCTAGCATGTTAGAACATTGGAGAGGAGGGAATGAGATTCAAAGAATCTCATAGCTCATCTCCCATTTCAATCATACATAAAGTATGCAAACCATGTTTTACAAATGTATGCATGAGCATATTAAACAATATGAACACTCAAGAAACAATCTTGGCATGTGAGTAAGACATACAAGGCATCCATAGGCTTGCTAAGTAAGTAAATTAGCCTCACCCATTCACTTGTGGATTTTGGATTTGCCTTACCCATTCTTTAAGAGGTTTTTAACTCAACCTTACATTTGGAATTCAACCTCACTCTTGGGATTCAACCTCACTTTTGGGAGACTCTTTACTTTGTCTCAACCAACTTTAAGGGTTCTTAGCTCATCCTCACCATGGCTAAGGGTTCTTGGCTTCTCCACACTCAAGCAAACAAAAGTAAACATAATAAACATCATATGAAAACAAAATGTAACATCATGGCACAATGGAATAAAAGCTTAAGATAGAATGTTTTTCATAGTTTAAAACCCACATACACACATTCAAAGACAAGTCAAGCATACATTCATGCATGAGAGAAGGAGGAATGAACTACCTTGGATGCAACCACACACTTTTCTCCTTGAATTTGCTCTCCCTTCCTTGGCCTCACACACACAAAGCTGTGGGATTAGTTTCTCTTGGCCTAAACACAATTTATGGAAGCCAATTAGGTTCATGGAATTAATTTTAAGGCCACACATCTTCCATAAACACTAATTTGATCTATTAACTCCTTTATGGTTCCAAGAATGCACCTAATGAAGCAACACCCATCAAATAAATTCTAAGCTTCATTCTTTCCTTTCATATATGATTCTTGACTCCTTTTAAAGCCCTTAGAGTCATCACACAATTAAAACAAAGAGCCTTACTACATGTTGCTTCTTTAGGTCATATTATGGAACCTAAGACACCAATTCATTCTCTAGACCTCCTCAATTTTTTCTAAGGCTTCCCCTCATTTTCATTCATCATATATGACTCAAAAATGTACTTGAAAAAATTTAAAACTTTCTGTAGGTGTGCTAACCCTCTTAGGCCGAGACTAGGAAGTAATATGGTATCCATGGACTTTGCTTTGTTTCCTTGATGGAGGAAGCACATGGGGAGACTTCTAAGGATCTTAGAAGCTCATTTAAACTTTCATTTAGGCATAGAAATTAAAGTATCAAGTCAGATTTTACAAGGAACATATGAAACCCTAGGTTTGCTATCTTGAATTTCCATGGTTATTTGTTAATTCCCTTTGCATATTCTTATTCTCCATACTCCTTTTCCTAACCCTTGGTTCTGCCTAAAATCCAAGCCCTCCCATAGCTTCTTGAGTGGGGAGAACCAAGAAGAGAAGAGGAGTAAGGAGTAGCAATCATGGAAGGAGAAATTACCTTATTTTTCCTTGTTTTCTTGCTTAAATCTTCCTTTATATGGCCTCCTCTCTTCAAATCCCAATTTTCCCTTTTGTTCTTCCCATAGAATAGATCCATATACTTCAATATAATCATAGGAAAGAAAGGGAAATGGAGGAGAAGAGGTTTGTTAGAAAAAGAACATGAAAAAAACCAAAATTCCATATCTTTTGCCTTTGATTTCTCCTTCTTTTCCTCTTCCTCTTGTGCGCCTGTCTCCTTAGGGTTTTTCTTTGGTTTAAGGCAGAAACATAACTAGCTAAGTGGAGAAATGGGGGCCATCTATTTATAAGTGGGAGGAAGAAAGACTTTTCAAAAATTCCTATTTTGCCATTCGTTCTTGGCATTTTTGTTTCTAATTTGTTTTAGCTCCTTTTTTAGAACCATCTTTTCTATTATAAAATTTAGATTCTTAATTTAATAAAATGCCTTTGGAATCATTCAAATCAGAGCTAAAACCTTCATGAATGAATCTGTCAAAGTTTGGTACACTGACGTTAGAAAACGTCCACCGAAGGGGTTTTAATTGTCTCAGGGCTTTCTATGGTTTTCAAGGCCTTTGAGAAGCCCGAAGAACTCAAAATTTTCATTTAAAAAGCCGTTCTGTGAAGATTCCAAAATTTGTTCAAAATTACGAAAATGTCATTATGTTTCGTAAGTCTTTCATCAAATTTTGTTTATTCATTCGAGCTCCACTTTTTTTCCATCTGAGGCTAGGATTCTCATTTTTAGGAGTCTAGAATGTTTCTTAAATTTGTTCGGACCTTAACTAATTCATTTCGAGGGACTTACTTTGAAAATGTACCCGTTTTTGTCATTTAACGAAAACCCGACATCACACTTGTAGCTTAACTAGTTCATTTGCTAATTGAATTTATAATTCTGGTATTTGATGATATGAAAATGCATTATATTGATTATACATATATATGGAATTTGCCTTTTGTTATTGAAATAGTATATCTCACCCTGATTGTGGCCTAACATTTTCAGGGATTGGACCTCTTAGTGGCGAGGAGAGATTAATGGAAGCCTATTGTATGGTTTGGTAGCACATAGGTTTGGAAACCTTGTTAGACTGGATTTGTGTAATAAGAATACTAGTTTTATGTATTTGCCACATTGCATCATGAATTGCCAAGTATAGGGGCTAGTTATGTAATATAATTATCATGGAATCTGATGTATCTATTTGCTTACAATTTGATATGGAACCGTACTGATCCTAATGTATGACTTATTATATGAGAATTTAATCATGTGTTGCCTTAAATGTTGACTTAGACTAACAATGTATGGAACCTTTGTCAAGATTTCATTTGAATGATAATAGTAGTGGCTTTTGGTATCCCTTATGTTAAAGTCCATGATTTGCTTATATATGGTGGATGGATGGGTAAAAATCAAGACCTAACTCTTGAATTGAGTAAATGAGGTGGTTGGATACTTTTGAAACCCAATGAATTAAGGTAGAATAACCTTAGGATGCCATTAGAGGGAGTGTTAGAGTGTTTAAGACGAAATTGGAAGAGTTTAGGTGTAGGAGGAAGTTAAGTCATAGCTAAAACACCTTAAGTCGTGGCCAATAGTTAGTCAGAGGTAAGGATTGCCATAGCACGAGATGAAAATTTTACCCAAGGAAGGTAACAAAATCCAATCTCACTATAACACAGGTACTTCTACTGCAACATAATTTGAATAAATTGGATGCAAACTTCCAGGAGGCTATCCCACCATGGCAAGAATCGGGAAGAGTGTGAATAGTAGGTCCCCACACTACCTTTGCCACAGTGTAAGAACCCTAATTTTGAATTACAATGATTATTTTAATCAAGTGGTTAATAATCACAAATCAGGCCCTAAATGCATTATAATTAATTACATTAGGAAAAAGTGAGAAAATTTGAACCTTGATATTATTAGGGTTATTAGTTAAGCAACCATAACTAATTGAATCCACAAGTGATCATAATTATCAATTAAAACCTTTGATTCATCATACTACTGATTACAACTCACAAAACCTCTTATAAATATTCCTAAGTCATTACATAACATTATCCTAGTAAATCTCAAGGTTTCTAAGTTAAAAATAAGAGTTTGGAAACTTTCACCACAACTTGGAACTTCGTTATTTGGCTAAGTTAGTTATTGAAACCTAAAAACCAAGTCTGGGGACTCCTGTTGCAACTTGGTATACCTGCACTGCAGCATAAGTGCTCTCAAGTACTACTATTCACACTTTTATGAGTTGTGGTGAGTTGGAGCCTCGTTGCAGTGGGAGAGCATCCTGGAACCTACCATAGAAAGTTTCATGATCCACACTACTGTAGGCCATACTTGCACCACGGTAAAACTATCCACTGGAACCCAAAATTTTCCTCCCTCGATTCTCACCACAACTTAATCCTCTCACGCTGCGATGAATTTACTTCTCAAGCACTCCTTACCTAACTACCTTGACTTGTGCTGCAGCAAGGTTACTCTCTATTACTCTCCCTAGGTGAATTTTTAGTTTTGCACTGTGGTGAGATGTCGCATGACGTGGTGCTCCTCGCCTCTGACTACTTCTTGGCCTAGGCTTAGCTAATCTAGGCCACAACTTAACTTTCTTATGTGCCTATACCTTCTAATTTTCTCCCATACACTCTAGCTCTCCCTCTAACAACACTCTAGGGCCATTATACCTTAATTTGTAGGGCTCTAATGGCATTTAACTGCCTAATTTACTCAGTGTAATATCTAGTTCTTTGAAAAAGAGAGAAAACATGAGAAACGTAACATACAGTTTCTTCGTAAATGTATAAAATTCACCAAATACAAAAGAAAGTCCCCCAAAATGAATTAGTTAAGGTTCCAAAAAATTTATATAACATTCTAGACTCCTAAAAATGAGAATCTCAGGCTTAGACAGAAAGAAAAACAAAGCTAGGATGAAGAAACGAATTTGAAGGAAAGGTTAACAAAACGAAATGGCATTTTTGTAATTTTAAGTAAATTTTGGAATTCTCATAGAAGGGCTTTTTAAATAAAAGTTTTGAGTCCTCTGGGGTTCTCAGAGGCCATGAAAACCATGAGAAGCCCTAGGACAATTAAAATCCCTCTAGTGGATATTTTCTAATGGTAGTAAACCTAAACTTTGACAAATTCATTCAAGGTTTTAGCTCTAATTTGAGTGATTCCAAAAGTATTGTATTAAATTAGGAACCTAAATTTTATAATGGAAAAGACGGTTCTCAGAAAGGAGCTGAAACGAACTAGAAACGAAAATGCCAAGATGAAGGGGCAAAATTAAAATTTTTGAAAAGTGTTTCTTAAACCTACCTATACATATAAGGTGCCCCATCTCCTTCTTCATTTTGCCACATTTGTTTTTACCCTAAACCAAAGGAGGAACCCTAAGAGTGAGGCACACAAGAGGGAGAGGAAGAAAAGGAGAAAGATAAGGTAAAATGTATGGATTTTCTTAGTTTTTCATGCTTTCTCTTTAGCAAACCTCTTCTCCATTTCTCCTTTCTTTCCTATGGTTTTATTGTAGTTTTTAGATCTATTTTGAAGGAAGAACAGAGGAAAAAATTCGGATTTGAAAAGAGGAGGCCAAGGAAAGGAAGAAACAAGCAAGAAGAAGCAAGAAAATAAGGTAAAATCTCACTTTCATGGTAGCCACTTCCCTCTCCTTTCTTCCTTAGTTCACCTCATGTATGTAGCTCCAAGAAGGCATGGATTTTGGGCAGAACCAATAATGAATCATATGAATGAGGGTGTGGGAATTTAGAATATGCAAAGAAATTCAAGTAAAAGCCATGGAAATTCAAGATAGCAAACCTAGAGTTTATAGTGTTCTTTGAAAAATTTGATTTGATACCAAGATTCCTAGGCCTAAATGAATGTTTAAATGAGCTCCTAAGATCTCTAAAAGGCTCTCCATATACATCTTTTATCAAGAAAACAAAGCAAAGTCCATGGATGCCAAGAAGGGAGCTAGCCTCGGCCTAAGGGACTTAAGGTACCTAGGGATAGTTTTAATTTGTTCCAAGCCCATTTTTTAGTCATATATGATGAGTGAAGATGAGAGGAAGCCTTGGAAAAATTTTAGAAGCCATATGACAGGTAGTGTCACGCAACCCTCAAAATAAAACTAGGTTGAATTAATTTTATAGTTAGTGGCACAACCTAGGTCATCTCCCTTGGAAATGGAGTTCAATGTTCAATTGGGTTTTCTAAGTGTTAAAAGACTCTAAAAATTTCCTAACTAAGGGGGGGTTTGATTGACTTAAACTAATTGAAATGCAATTGAATTAAAATTCCTAATTGCTACCTAATTGTATGAATTATGGTTGATAATGGGCTTGTGACTAGCTTTGGATTCGTCCCTTGGTATCCACTATTCTTATCCTAATTCAATTGTGATTAATTTGGTCTAAGATGAAAGAAACAAACTATACTGAGTGGCTCGTCGCGCAACCCTCAAAATAAAACTAGGTTGATAAAATATGTAGTTAATGGCACAACCTAGGTCATCTCCCTTGGAATTGGAGTTCAATGCCTAATTGAGTTTTCCAAATGTTAAAGGACTCTAAAATTTCTAAAATAAAGGGGGTTTTAATTGAATTAAACTACCCTAAAACTAAATTGAATTAAAATTCTTAAATTCTACCTAATTATATGAATTATGGGTGAAAAATGGTCTTGTGACTAGCTTTGGATTCGTCCCTTGATATCCACTATCCTTATCCTAATCCAATTATGATTCATTCTGGCCTAAGAGTCCCTAATTGTTTCATAACAAATTATCTTGGGTAACCACTCAAGATTCAAGAGATTAACGATCTAATGTCGAATTGAAACCTCAACTCCGCATTAAATTGTCAATTCTTGTTTTAAGATCTTGAACACTCAATTTGATTGATTAACTAATTGATTAGCCTCTGAATCGTCCTAAATATTTAATTAACCAACTAAACATTAAGGAATCCTCAATTAATCTCACTCATATATTTTATCGAACACCTTCGAAGCACACATGGGAATTCAGATAATATTGAAATTAATCAGATCAATTAATCAACAAAAAAAGTTCCCTAATTAGTGTCTAACTAGCCACTCATTATAATTACACAAATTCCCTATCAAATACAACTTAACCAAGATAATATATGAAAGAGAAAAAGTATAGGAAAATAAAGAAATCCTTAGCCAAAATTCTATGTTCATCCATGGATTCAAGCTTCTCCAAGAGCTTCCTCCTAGCTAGCCTCAAGATGAATTAAAACTTCATGGGATGTTGGATGATGGAATGGAGTGGAGGAGAAGGCGTGGTGGTGGAATGGAAGAAGAGGGTGTAAGATGGATGGCTGAATGAATGAATGAATGGTGCCTGGAGTCTTGCGTATGAATGAATAAATAGGCGAATGAATGGAGTTGCGTGAATGGACTAGGATATTTGAATGGAGGCGTGAGTGAAGGGTAAAGACGTGAATGAATTATACTCCCTTCCTCATTAAAAATCACATGCCTACTTCTTCTTTTCGTGTGTATTATACTTGGAGCTGCATGGATGTGTGTATGAGAGTGGGTCCCCATTGTGAATATAATAATCCACTTGCTTCCTTTAAACTCCACGTGCTCAGCTCTCCTAATGCCCATAGCTTTTTCTACTCGTAGCTTCAGCTTCGTGGATGGTTCTCTTAACTTCATCTCAGCTCATGTCCTTCTCCTTCACAGCCTCTTCCTCCCACACACACACTTTGCCACTTCTTCTTCACGTGTTCCCTTCCTCTTGCTTCTGTTGCATGTTCTCCAGCTCTTGCTTCAACTACCTCAACGTTAAAACCAAGCTCTTTCACTCCACAACAACTCATGCTTCCTCCTCTATTTTCTGTATGAGTGTGAGTTCACGTGAGCTTCAGCATGGTTTCCACGTTGTTTCCTTCTTGCTTCTCGCTGACATTAAAACTGTGGCCTTGCCTCCTTCTTTGCAGCTCAACGTCTTTGCATTTTTATTCCACACGCTCCCAGCTTCAGCTTGTGTCAATTCAGCTTTCTCTTGCATACACATAAACTCAAGCTGCCCACGTTGTTTTCACGTTGCTTCTTCACGTTCTTCATGTGGCTGTTCCTTATCATTTTCTCCATGTAAGCTTCTTCTCTCTGTTTTTGCTGGTTTGTGTTTTGCTTCATTTGTTGCTTTGTTCTCAACTAGCTCGAAGCTTCTCTTCTTATGTTTGCATGCTCTATTTTGCTTCCAACTCTACTTCTCTTTAGCTTAAACTCTATACACTATTCACATGGGAAGCTCAATCATGCATTCTGCTGAGTATTTGTTTTCTTCATGCAGCTTACCATACGTGTTAGATTGTAGCTTCATTTATTTCCATTTTGCCTACATGCTTCATTCATTCATAGCCTCCACACTTTTGTTCTAACCATGAGAAATTCAAGCTTCTCATGTGCTTTTTCTGCATATAACTTTTGCCTGGACTCGAGCTACTTGCCTCGTGTTTCCACGTTGGATGCTGTGTGTGTATAAGTTCACATTGAAACTGCAGCTCATGCAAGCTTCTTCGTCCAGCCCAGCACCCAAGCTCGAACTCATAAATCACGTTGCTTCTCTTATTTAGCTCATTCCAACCCTTAAGTTCTGCTTCTAAGCCATGGCTGCTGCACGAGTCCCATTTAACTCATAAAACCTTCCTCTCTTCTCACTCTCAATCCTTCTTCTTCTTGCTTCGTGAACTTTCTTCTTGCTGCTCCTACATGCATGGCTTTGTTTCTCTTCATGAATCACGTAGCTTCTCACATGTTGTTTAGCTCTTCATCCAATCATGAAGCTTCAATCATTTTCTAAATTAATTTCCATCCTTAAAATTCCCATTGCCCAACAAAAATCTGCACAAATAGTAAAAACAATTTAATAGAAAAATTCACAAAATCATTTTAAGAACTTTATGCATTAAAATTCTAAAATCTTGTAAATAATTTCCTAAAATATAGAAATGGCTTCTAAAACAAAATCTTACCTAATTAAAGCCTTAAAGCCATATTTTATTATTAAAATGCCTATGTTTAGGAGAATAATATAGATAGAAATATATGTTTATCATATACACGTAGCGAAATTTTAATTCATTACTTCCCATAGATCCATCAACTTGATTAAACTGAGTATGAGATAAGTTATTACCTTTGCGGTGCACTTTCTCTTTTCAGATCTCTAAAACTGACGTCTATGCGCAGCCCCCTCTACCGGTTCCCACACGAACGATCTAGCAACTTGAAAGGTGTGCTAGCACCTTTGTTCACCACATTTGTGCACGAATTGAAAAGAAGACAATCTTCTCTCTCTAGGTGTCCGTACACTTTCTCTCTCTAGGTATACAGCCGCTCTCTCTCTCTCTAGGGTGACGGCTTAGGGTTTTATAAATCTAACCCCTTTTGTGTGTTTCTAAACCCTAGCCTATCTCTCCTTTTATAGAGGTATATTTAGATTAAATTAATTAATTTAAATACATTATTTAAATTAATCCAAATTAGTTAAAATTTGAATTTATCTTATAAATTCAATTTGAACTAATTCATTTATAAATAAATATATATATTGAAATATATATAAAGCATATATATATATTTATATCAAATATAAATATATATTTTGAATTTCTATATTATATATATATATCAAATAATATATATACATATATTCTGAATTAATTACATATATAGATAACATATTATATATATATATAATTATCTCACCCTAATTAAGTGTAACATTTATCGAATCTAGACACAGTTCTAGGTTCAATGAATTTAAACATTCTTGTTCAAGTTGATTCGTTCTTGTGTGCGATCTTGTAGGCCTATATGATATTGACAGTGGGCCAATAATGTTATTGAACCCACAAGTCACCAGCGACCTCAAGCAAGACATAGTGACTACCCGAATCACATAGGGTTTGGTGATCCAATACAGCCTATCGTATAACCTTATCACATCCCTTTTATCACACGATATCTTGATCAAGTATAAGGCATGGAATTATCATCCTTATCTTACTCGATCATTAGTTTCTCGATTTGTGTGCAGATTGACAGAACGAATGGAAAACCCTTCTATCCAAGCATGGCCATACATTTCTCAGCCTTACTCATCGAGGGCCTCAGAGATATCTCTTCGTTAACCAGAGGGATAAATTCCATCTTGACCACTCATCATCCCCTACATGGAATCCACTATGCTCGACAATAGCCTTTATGATCACCTAGTGAAGGGTGACTTTTGACAATGCCAAAGTATAGTGTCCTTCATGTTGGAATCTATGATGATCTCAGGTATGAGGGATTAGTGACACGGTTATATATGACGTACGCTTATGACCTAATCCATGAAGCTACCTCATGACAGGTCGATCCAGCACCCTATTCCCAACAGGCGCCTATGATTTTGATTTGTATCTCCATACATGATTAACACATAACCATTAATCAAAATCATACTCATCTTAATTCATCATCGTTCTCACAATGATGATCGACTAGGGATATTTAGGATAACTAATATAATTTATCCAAGGATATAATTATTATAGAAACATGCAAATAGAATAATTGTAACAGAAAAAACTTTTATTCTTAATGAAGCACAATGTTTACAAATAATTGGCCTAGGGTACAATCTCCAACATAAGAATCCCTAATTATATCCATTGGCAAAAGATCTTGAATTACCACTCAAGATTCAAGAACCTAGCAATTTGATGTTAATTGATACCTTAAGTACAATTAAATTACTAATTCTTGTGATTAAAATCTATGAACATTTGAATTGAATGATTAATTGATCAATTAGCCTCTGAATTAACACCCTAGGATATTTAATTAACCAACTAAACTCCAAAGAATGCTCAAATTAGACAATTAAGCATTCAACCTCTCACATGCATTTCATCAAACACCTTAACTGCATACATGGGAAATTGAAAGAGAATGAAAATATAACACTTAATTCATGCAATTAATCATTCAATACTCCCCTAATCAATGTCTAACCAGCCATCAATCATAAACTACATCAATTTAGTTAATTACATGCTTAACCAAGCAAGTTAAAAGAACAAAAATTAATGTAGAAAGAGAAATTAAGATGAGAATCTTAGCCAAAAATCCCTTTTCTAATCCATGGATTCAAGCCTCTCTAAGAGCCTTCCTCCTAGCTAATCACAAGGATGAATTAAACTCTCATGGAATGGAGGTGGTGATGGAATGGGAATGGAGGAAGAGACGATGAAGCGTGTTTTGTTGGCATGATCGATGTAACATCTGATTTTCTGAAAATCGAAGAAAACGTAAGGAAACGCGAGAAACGTAACATATGATTTCTCCGTCAACGTACAAAATTCAACGGATATGAAAGGAAGTCCCCCAAATAGAATAAATTGAGGTCTAATAAAATTAGAATAATATTCTAAATCATAAATAATGATGAGTTAAGATTAGAGGTGCCATAAAATTGGGGCTAAAATAGATAAAAGAAAAAAAGATCAGAAAAAGGTCCCGAAGAGCCTCCAAAGTCAAGTATGAAAGAGCCAGGGACTAAAATGTAAAGAAAAGTTATATACAGGGAAAAATGTATAAATTGCCCTAAAGTTCAGGGAACCCTAGTTTCACCCTCTATTTGTGGCTTTAAGCACAAATATCAAAAAATCAGCAAGAATCTCAGAAATTCGTGACCCACGGTTAAACTCAGTTTGATGAGACGGGTCCAATGATGCCAAGTTGTCCGGATGGCCGGGCGGGATCCAGTCTGGGATCTGGTTATCCCAATCAGTAGCCATGAGCAAAATGGAAAAAAGAAGTTGCAAGAACTATAGAAATAAAAATAGCTAAAGGGCTAAGAAACCCTGAAAGAGTTTCAGGGACAGAATTGTAGTAAATGAAAAGTTTATAGCACAATCATAATATAGAATGGTGAAAATTACACCTATAGACCCGGGTGTCCGATTGACACCGAAATTTATGAGGATCGAGGTTAAGGGCCCTTGACCCATGTTTGAAGCTTAATATGGCCAGAAAGTAGAGTAAATAATGTTCATAAATTTTAGAAAGTCTAAAGGTATGTATTGTACCGTAAAACCTTAATTGGGCTCAGACAGTGATTTTTAGACTGCTATAAGGCCCAATAGTTAATTCTAAAAGCCCTATAAGAGAAGAGAAGATATAATTAGGGTTTTAAAGAAGGTGAAACCCAAATATAAATATAGAATGAAAGGAAAAGAAGAAAAATATTTTAATTATTTTAAAGAATTAACCATGGTTAAGTTAGAAACTAACTATGGTTGAGTTAAAAGTTGACCATGGTTGAGTTAAGAAATTCACCATGGTTACTCTCCATAACTTAAGAGCTAAGAAAAGGCATCCAAGTGTGTGCCCAAGGATTTTTGAAAGAAGATATTTAGTTATGAAATTAGAAAATCAAAAGAAAAAGGAATGGAAGGCTAGGATTTGATTTTGAAAAGGTAGATCCAAGGGTCCAAATTTAGTATGACCCTTTAACTTCATCCTAATTCATCTCCTTCACCTCCATTCCACCATTTTCACGCCACACACAAGGGAAGAGGAGAGAAAAATGTGAAGAGAGAGAGGGAGGGAGAAAAAGTGGAAGATGAAGTGAAACCAAGCAGAACTACCACCATTCTTCACCAAATTTCTTCATCTTCTCCATCCTCCAACCATTTCCTCCAAAGGGAAGCTGCATATTCATCTTTTCTTCCAGGTGAAATGTTGCTCTAAGTGGGAAGAGAAGGGATTTTAGTGTGAGAAAAGCAAAGGAAGCAAGGCTTAAGCTTAAAGGGTAAGTTTTCTCCATCTTATACTTGTAAATCATATGCTTTAAGCTAGTTTTGTTAAACCCTAGCTATGAGTTATTTTTGGACAGCATATGAATCATTAGAAATGGAGTTTATATGTTGAATATGAAGGCCTTGAAATAAAGTTTATATGTTGAACATGAAGGCCATATGAGCTTAGTTATTGTTGTTTTGTGCTGAAACTTTGGAAAACACAAAGATTGTAATTTTTGGCAAAATAGAAAGCATGGGGAGATGCTGTCCGAATTTTCCCAAAATATTTATGGTGTTTTCTTGATGTCTTAAAGTCATGTATACCAAATTTCAAGTCCTAAAACATAAAAGAAAAGGCTATGGAATTTTTAGAACCAAAGAAACGTACTTTGAGCCTAAAACGGAGCTAGATTATGTGATGACGAAAACGTGATGTTGGAGCTGGAATTTCATAATTTTATCCATTCCAATGGATTTAAAAGGGTGTTTTTAGCTAGGAATACCTATGGGAAAGCCCCCAAAGCTCATGGGATAAAATTTCTAAATTTTGGCCAAGAAATGCATACTATTCGGCCATAGTGAATGGGAAGGGAAGGAGTTAGATTTTTCCAATTCCAAAGGTCCCATTAAGTTTAAAAGGGGTCATCCTATTTTAGAAATTAAGGTTTATGTGTTGATTGTAATGAATTATCATTATGATTATAGGGTTTGATATTGATTTGGGAACTCAAAAGCAAGTAAACCGAGTCTCAAGGATTCAAGAGCAAGGTTTGCTAAGGTAGTAGTTTTCCTCTCTCTCTCCTCAAGCTTGTTTGTTTGTATAACAATGAGTATTATGCTATATCAAGTCATTATTTATGCTATAAGATGAGATATGTATGTTTAGATCATGCTTGGCCTTGTATGAAATCCCTTGTATTCCCATATGGTATGTGGCACCTTGATTGGCATTATGTTATGTACTTACATGCTTGCTTGTGAATGAGATTGGTTTAGTACTACTGAGATTTCATAATCTCACCCCAAATATAACCTATGCTAGGTTCGAGTTCAAGCAAAGAAAGGGCAAAGAGTGTAGAGGCATAAATCAAGAACCTTACTTTTATGCACCACATCTTGTTATGTAATTAAATATTTTAGATTATTGCGTGCATGAGTTACGTTATGATACTGTAAGGTACTCAGGTATGGAATGAAAAGTCATGAATATAATCAACCCTTGAGTAAATAGAATATGACTGATGAGCCTAAAATGCAAAAATGCATCTGCTTATATAAAGGCAAAATAATAATAATATGTCAAGTGAAGGGTAAAACTGTCTAATTTGTTGTAGGGAAAACTTTATATGAATTCATATGTGCTCCGCTAAGTATACATTTTCCCCGTGTAAAGGACTTAAAGAGCTTAAAGTAGAGCCCTGAATTAACCTCATATGATTTTTCTATAATTAAGTATGCATTTTCAAAGTTAGATAAGAATTTGGAAATGACCAAATGAATAGTGAAATTGTATGAGGAAGTTTTAAAATGAAAAAAATTTTATCAGTTCAGGTTTCTGTTGACTCCTCTAAGTTTTATATGAGGTAATTTGTAGTAGAAAAAGTGTTATAAAATAAGGTATGACATTTATGGTATCGGAGCAAAGTTTCAGGCTTTTCTAAGGTTGTATATGGCTTGAGGATGTGGCTATAAGGCTATGTAAAGGTTTATAGAGTTATGAAAAGCCTTATATGAGGTATCTTGGGTGTGTACAAGTGACTTATGTTTTTATTTATACCAAAGGAGTTGTGAATGGTCGTGAGTAGGTGGTCAATTGTGGGTGAGATTGGCCTTCAGTTCTAAAACAGAGTTAAGTGACCTAATGGCTAGAGCCCTATAATTTGTAGTGGCTCGCCGGGATCAGTGGCAAGCTCTGAGCTGCTAGAAAGGCTTGCCTAGAGAGGTTATGAGAGGCCTAATCTCCCTGAGTGCCACACTCAGACCGTTCGAGGATGTCTTGCCTAATGCTGGAGCAAGTAGTAAGATAGCACAGTATGCGGTAAAGCTACTACTGCACAGAGTGAGGGTTAAGAGAGTTCTTTACCTCTAGCCATGACACCCAGATATTATGATGATGTGAAGAGCCCAGAAAAGCAATTCCCTCAAGCCAGGGGTTTGAGTTATAAGTTATACTCCCTAAAGCCCCAACAACCTAGAGGTGGTAGTTAGTTATGTATGTGTACAAGTAAAGCAAGAGGTGGGATCCTCTAGCTTTGATGACGAGCTGTAACCAGAGATGGTAAGGCTCAGATCATATAGCTCAAGAAAAAGCTCCTAGTTATAGTGGGGTGTATTGTGATATGAAAGGCCTTGTTGGTCATATTCAGGCTAACCTAAGGAATGAGCTACTATGGGGTCAATTGACGCATAGAGAGCAGGGACCCCTAGTATGAGTAAAGAAAAAGAATAGTAAATGGTCAGAAAAAAAATCAGTAAGTAACATGTGATTAATGGACCTAGTAGTTGAAACTGAGAAAGGAACTCTTAGATAATATCAAACACAAGAATAATAAGGTTGGTGAGACCCGCCTATAAGGCGATGACTCCAACCTAGAATGCCACTCCATGCAACATTGAATGACAGGCTAATATGATGAGTCTAAGATATTGTAAACGTTGTCGAGGAAAAATTGACTGACAGGGTCTTAAATGTTACACTACAATATATGAGATCTTGTTGACAAGATCCTAGACCCTATTGATGGGATGTTAATGTAGCCTTGAAATTAACATAAGATAAAGCTACCAGTAATGAGAAATATAATGAGCACTCTAGAATGGTGTACCTTATGGGTAATGCCTAAAAATGAGTATGATTAGCCCAACGACAGAGATTTATAAGAGAATGAGAATAGTTTAAGAAGTAAGAAGTACTAAGTTCATCGTAAGTCCATATGAGTTAATGGGACTTATTGTGAGCTACAGATATGATGAGATAGGCAGCTCAAACTAAGTATGAGCTGAAACTTAAGAAAAGTGACCAGTAGCATCATCTAGGTGAGATGTATAGAAGAGAGTAGAGTGTAAAAAGAGAAATTAATTTGATTAAAAGCTCAGCGAAAGTCTCCGTGGATTGAGAAAGGGAAGATAAGATACCCTGAATTGGGGAGCCCACTCAGTAGTGGTTTGCAAATTCCCTTAGATGGACCCCCCAGAATTGTAGAGTATAGTGATAAGAAGGAGCGAGGAAAAGCTAATAAATTAGCCACAAAAGAGATGCCCTTGCTTTAGTAATGACTAAATTAGTAGACTAAGCGTAGAAAAGTAAGTAGACAAGGGTCCAATAGTTAGTCCAACGAGCTCCCTAATACGAGAAAAATGTAAGGTTAAGGCACATGAGTAATTAAAGCACCCAGTAGAGCATAAGTCTTCGGTAAGACAGAATCCAAACATTGAAGGTGCGTGTCTTGGATTGGGTTAATGGAACTCTAAAATTAGTATACTGTGCTCCTGGGGATGAGACTAAGAGGTTAAACAAAGAGAAAGCCTAGCTCCTATATAAAAGTACAAACGAGTTGAGAAAGACAATGAGTACCTTAGTACCCTCAGAGAAGCTCGAGGGAGCTAGAGACTGCCTAAAAAGGTGAATCTTTGCATTATATAGAGAAAGAGTATAAGTCAAGAGTGCCATAGAATGTAATTCTTGGATTTCATGAAATAGAATTTTCCTACAAAGGAATGCCCTAGCTAAGAGCAAAGCAAGAGTAAAAGTGAAAAGTATACCCCTTTAATGTTATAGAGAGTGAATAAGTAAAGGAACTCGGGAAAATGTAAGTGCTCTTAAGCCTAAAGAAACTTGAACTGGCAACAAAAACAGCCAGTAGTAGAACATCCTTTTACCCAAACAAGAGGATAAGAAAGGTAAAAAGAGAAGGAAAATATGATAGTGTTCAAGCCAAGGATGTAATAAATTGAGAATAGATATTGAGTTAATATGCTTGAATGTTTAAGAAAGCACACTTGTCCTTGGCATAGATGCCCTTCTAGCATGATACTGCCTAAAGTAAAAATAGTCGAGCAATATAGAGAAACCTTATTATAAGGTACTCAGGTATGGAATGGAAAGTCATGAATATAATCAACTCTTGAGTAAATAGAATATGACTGATGAGCCTAAAATGCAAAAATGCATCTGCTTATATAAAGGCAAAATAATAATAATATGTCAAGTGAAGGGTAAAACTGTCCAATTTGTTGTCAGGGGAACTTTATATGAATTCATATGTGCTCCGCTAAGTATGCATTTTTCCTGTGTAAAGGGCTTAAAGAGCTTGAAGTAGAGCCCTGAATTAACCTCATAAAATTTTTCTATAATTAAGTATGTATTTTCAAAGTTAGATAAGAATTTGGAAATGACCAAATGAATAGTAAAATTGTATGAGAAAGTTTTAGAATGAAAAAATTTTTATCAGTTCAGGTTTCTGTTGACTCCTCTAAGTTTTATATGAGGTAATTTGTAGTAGGAAAAGTGTTATAAAATAAGGTATGACAATGGACGAAGGAGCATGATGACGTGATTCTCCATTTGGAATGTATCACGATGGTTTTGTGGATCCTTTTTGCTTCTGCCTGACTGTATTTTTGTCTTCTCACGTGTTTTCTTTTATTTTTCACATGTTCAGCCCTTTATTCCAATTTCCTACAGCTCCTTTCATGTGTGTATAAGTGTGGGTCCCACTTTGAAGCTAAATATGATATAAAAATTTCCATCCTCACACACTTCTCACATGCAATCCCATATTATCTTCAGTGTTTCTTTTATTATTCTGCTCATGTGGTCTTCTCAATACTTTTGTTCTCATCCTGTTGCTATTCACGTGGACTTCTTTTCCACGTAATAGTCTGGTTCTCATATAGCTTCTCCTCTTTCGTGTTGCTTCTAACCTCCTTCAACTCAGCTAACTTACATGTTATTCTCTCTATTTCTACTTCTCTTCCCCATGTTAACTTCTTCATGGATGGGCCAGATGTGATGCAACGTGGAGCCATACATGAAATCCATGCCTTCTACGTTCTTTCTTAGCTCATGTTGCTTCCTCTTGATGTTCTCCAAACCCATGGCTTCTTCGTCTTGTTCTTCTCCTTATGGAATTCAACCTTTAATCCCCTTCAAACAACAGTTTTAGACTCGTAACTTTCTTCTACCTCAGCCATATCTTCCTCGTGAGCTTCTTCCTCTGTTTATAAACCATGTTCTGCTTGTAGCTTCTTCATTTTTTCTTCCAGCCAATCTCTACGTGCTATTTATGTTTACTTCAGCTCGAACTTCTCATGCATTCTAGACCTTCTTCCCCTCGATGCTACCTCTATTTTGCTCCTTCTCCATGTGCCGCTTCTTTCTTCTTCCATTACAACATAAAACCTAAGCCTTATGTGTGTTGTGTTGTCTTCATGCAAGGCCCAACCTATAGCTGCTTCTTCTTCAACTTAGCTCATCTTTTTTCCTCTCAAGCCTTCTTGCTTCATGCACCTTCCTTTACGTGTTATTTTTCCTTTTTTCTTTCCATGCAAGCTCGAGTCTACTACTGTATGAGTGGGTGGCTTGTTGTTATTACGTGAGCCACTGCATGAAACTCATGGCCTTTACACACCTTCCACCTTAACTCCTTCATCGTGTAATCACATTCTTCCTACCTTCCTTTCATGCAGCTTCATTGCTAAATCTCGTTAACCAACTTGCATATGTGAATCCTTTGCTACGTAGAACTAGTGCTTGCTCATGTACATCTTCATATACCTTCTTTTCATTCATTTCTCCTCTCCATGCATGAGTGTGTGTTTGCTACAAGTGGAGCCACATGTGGAAGTCCATCCCACGTATGAAACTAAGAAAGCCCAATGATCTACACACCAAGAATGGAAAGAAAAATTAAGTAGGAAAAACTACAAAATTATCTATAGAAATTTATGCATTAAAAATCCAAGATTTTGTAAATTATTTTCTAAAGTGCAAAGAATGGCTACTAAAATAAAATTCTAATTAATTAAACCTCTAAAGCCATATTCCATCATCAAAATGCCTAAGCTGAGGAGAATAAAATATATAAAAATCATACTTATCACCATAGAAAATGAGATGGTATCATAGGTTCCATATTATGGCTTAAAGAAGCAACACCTAGCTAGGCTCCTTGATTTGATTGTATGAGGACTCTAAGAGGTTTAAATGGAGTCAAAAATCATAAATAGATAGAGAGAATGGAGCCAAGATGATATTTTCTTAAGGTCCCTTCATTAAGTGTATTATGGAACCATAAAAGTGTTATATGAACCACCTAGCTTTTCTAGTGAATGTGTAGCTTTAGAATTTGGTTCAAGAGTATAATTGGCTCCTATATGATGTGTCTAGGCCAAGAGAAATGATCTCCACCTCCTTGTGTGTGTGAGGTCAAAGGAGAGGACTCAAGGCTCAAGAAAAAAGTATGCTTGTATGGCAAAGGTAGCTCTCTCCACTTTCTCTCATGCATGAATATGTGCTTATCTTGTCTTTGAATGTGTGTATGTGTGTTTTAAGCCATGAAAAGTGTTCTTGTATGATTTCATATGCCATGATACCATGATGATGTTTTATGTATTCAAATGATGTTTTATCTGCTTGCCTTAGTTTGCTTAAGTGTGGAGAAGCCAAGAACCCTCTAGCCATGGTGATAATGAGCCAAAAACCTTCAAAAATTAGTTGAGACAAAGTAAAGAGTCTCCCAAGAGTGAGGTTGAGTTAAAACCTTTTAGATAAAATAGGTGAGTCAAGTCCAAAATCCATAAGAGAATAGGTGGGGTCTATCCACTTACTTGGCAAGCCTATGTATGCTTTGTATGATTTGTTCAAATGCCAAAAATGCTTTTTGAATGATCATACATGTCATTATGCTCATGCATGTATTTTTAAGACTTGTATTGCATACTTTATGTGTGATTGAAAGGGAGATGAGCTATTGGGATTCTTTGAATCTTATCCCCTCCTCTCCAATGTCTTAACATGCTAGGTGGAGCAATTGAACAAGGTAATAGAAGCCACCAAGCGTAAAAGAAAGAGATTGACATCAAAGTGTATGAAAATGCCTAGTTTTGTTTCTTTTGTAGCCGTACACATGGCATTTGATGTAATCTCATGATGAAATTGTTATGTAATCATATGAACATATGTAATTACCCAAATGTTTGATGTATGTATGAGTTTTAGTGCTAAATGAATGGTGATGTGCATTTTGGGTATGGAATGGCAAGACTAGACTTATGATATCTTGTGCATGGCATGGGGTGAGAGAGTGAGTTTTTTATCTCTAGGCTTATGCACCTTTGAGACAAGTTTAGAGAGCCATTTTGGTGCATTTCTATGTGCTCAAGTGGTCATGGTTGCCTTAGAAATTGAAATGGACCATTTGAACCCTTTATATGACACAAAATGAGCCATTTTGCAACCCAATGTCAAGATCTAACCAAATGAACAAATTTCCCTAAGAGATTTGGCACACATATAGATCTTCTCTAGATCTTTTGGGGAAGCCAATGACTAGATTATTTGGAGCTCTGTGGAATCAATTATGAATTTCCAAAGTTGGCATTTTTCTATTGAACTGATGCAGATATTATTCATATGGTCAAAAAATTAGGTTGTGTCATTCGTGGGTCAAATGATATCCAATGCTCATGAAATTTTATAGCACACACTAAACATGATAAGCTTTCCATGGCCACGGAGATCACCCCAATTGGACCTCTGACTAGGGGGATATGAATATTTGAAGTTGGAGATTAGTACTAGTAATGACAGTTGACCTTTGATATTGTTCCATTAATTTCTGTTGGCTAGCAGCCTCTTTTGTGGCCTGAATTTATTTTTAACATAAATTATACATCTATGTATCTAGATTTTTCTAGAATTAGCTATGATTTTTTGAAATTCAGGCACAGAATATAGAAAATTAGTCTGAGGCTGCACCATTGTATGTTATGTATCTACTCCCTTTGCTTGAGGTATAGGCCACTTCTTAAGCTTGTTATGAGTTGTATTTGTGTATTTAAATATGAAAATGAGATGATGAATCCATATGGCCCATGGAACACCAAATGAAAATTTTGCCCGTGACAAAATACAACTTTATCCATGATTCCTAATGCCATTATATTACTTCCTATAGAACTAGTGTGAGATAAGGCATGGAAATTGCACAAGTTGAATCATAGAATTATGGTGGTACACTCAGCATGTCTCTCATTGCCAAATCAAATCCTAGGTATTGATTCCTACCCATCTACTATCATACATTAGTAATTTATATATCAATGATAGCAAGAAGGATTCATAACTACTAACATTATCATCCAAGTATAAATTTTCAATATAGGCTCCATGTATTACTAGTCTAAGTCAACAATTAATGTATCACATGATTGCATTCTTGGATAATAGACCATATCTTAGGATCAATAAGGTTCTATATTAGATATATAGTTCATACATTAAATTCCAAGTTGTAAAGAGTCTAACTCCCTATAAGTTATATTATTGTTTACCAAAACATAAAATACCTACACTTGATAACATTATTACATGATAATGATGCTATACAAAAGAATAGCAAAAATTAGTATTTATCCTAGAATAGATCCATCCAAGTGTAGAATTTCCCATACATGGCTCATAGATTTTCATCCACTTACTTTCCTTTATCCTTACTCGAAGGACCTTTACCTGAAATAGTTAGCCCATGAAATAGGGTGAGATGCAAATCTCAATAACCAAAAGCAAATTTCATTCATATATTCTAATTTAATTAACATATATGTAATTAATCAGATAAGTATAAGAAATAACAGTCATGTTAGCAATGAAATAATTAGGCTATCAATTACTACTATCCCATACTAACAATCAAATAATTGGGCTATTAGTGACTACTATCCCATACTAACAATCAAATAATTAGGCTATTAGTGACTACTATCCCATACTAGCAATCACGTTTCACATTTAAAGGCCATTAACACTGGGAGAGGCCTGTCCATGGCACCAACCCCCCAATGAGCATAACCTAGGCTTAATGCATATAAGGGTCTGATCATAACTCGGTACTCAATCGAAGAATGATGCACGGGTGGCAGTCGTACCACAGCTCCACCATGGACTCATAAGGTCCAATCATAACATATCATATAACCAACCATTCATTATGCATTCAAAATTATAATTGTTTAGTAGAAATAAAATTAAAGTAGGCATATGCATGGAATTCAACATTAACCTTGGTTACCTTATTTGTAGACAATTCTTTGAGAGCCAACCACAATGCTACTTTAGCCTGTGGACACAAAACTAAACCATTACTATTCCTAATCATCATTTATAATAGCAAACCCAATACTCAAAGAATTAAACCACAAATGACTACTAAAAGAACATTTACCCAGCCACTACAAGAACCAAATTTGGATTTGTTGTGCCTATACTAGTAACATCATAACAACACTCCAAATTTTGGTTAAATTGGCACAAAATCACCATTCATATCATAAATCAGTGATAGCAGTTCTAAACCAACAAAGAATGCATCAGAATGAAAAGTTTATACTTATCCAATATCTCTCTTAGCCTTAACCTTTGAAAATCCTACAAGAAAACATCAAGCAACCCATATCAGATTTGAGGTGCAAGTGAAAATGCTCCAAATGAAAAACTAATCGATTCAAATTGAAGAGGAAGAGGAGAGGGTCAAGTTATATAACAATTACCTTAGCTGATTTTGGCTCTAAAAGTGAGAAATGATGGATTTATGCTAAGAACCATAGCCTCCACCTTAAACCTCTGGAAATGCTTTGTGTCTCTTGTGTTTTTGAAATCAAGTGAATGGTAAGGAGTTTCTCTTATGGTTTAAGTGAGAAATGGGCTGATCCATTAACCTGAAGTCTAATTTAGCTACTTCTTCGTTGCTGGGCCTTGGTTTGATAAATTGGGCTATAGAATTTCTAGGATTTTTAATGGGGTTTTGGGTTTCTGACTCACTAAACTAGATTGGGCCATTGCTAAGTAGTCTCTCTTGGGCTAAGTCTTACAATAGGAAGCTAGGTCTGCTCAAAAATATAATTGGGCCTCTATTAGTATTTATCCATGGCACACTTAAATTAATTATGAGCCTAGATTGAGTTTCTAACCTAATTGAATCTTTAAACCCACATTAACAATTTATTCCTCCATAAGTTCCATTTCCCCTTTCCACTTAATTAGCTTTACTAATTACTTAGATTAATTTCCTAATCATCATAATTAGTCTTAATTAATTTAGGGGTGTTACACGTGGTGCAAAAGGCCTAAGTCATGGCGTAAGGTTTGAATCTTTGATTTTGAGCTCCAGTAGTCACTTACGTTGCAGCGCAGGTGTACTGAGTCATGGCATGAGTCTCTAAACTTGGTTTTTAAGTTCTAATAACTAACTTAGCCATAGTAGGAAGGGTCCAAGTCATGGTGAAAGTTCCCAAACTCTTATTTTTTGGCTTAGAAACCTTGAAGTCTATTATAATAGTGTTATGAAATGACTTAAGAACATTTATAAGAGGTTTTGTGAGTTAAAATCTATAGTGAAATGAATCAAAGGTCTTAATTGATAACTGCAATTACTTGTGGACTTGAACAGTTGTGATGGTTTGGCTAATAACCCTAATAATATCAAAGTTCAAATTCCCTCACTTCTTCTTAGTTTAATTAATTGTAATGACTTTAGACCTTAATTTATGATTATTAATCATGCAATTAATCCTAATCATGGTAATTAGGAATTAAGGTTGTTATAGGGTAAATGTTCTTTGAGTAGTTCTTAATAATTGGAATTAATGGGTGTCTTATTCTTGCAGTAAATTTAGACCAATAACTGAATTTTGATTGATTTAGGATCCTTAGAGTGTTTGGCACTAGTTGAGAGTTCTTAAGAAATTTGGCTATCAAGTAAGGTAACCAAGGATTTTAATTCCATATTTATATTCATATTAATCTTATATTTGATGAAATGATATGTTTTTTTTGTTAAATGATTAGTTTAGCTACTTGTTGTTGTTAGATTATGATCGTGTCCTTAATGGAGCTGTGATCATACGTCTACTTATGCATTATGCTGTGATCATGTATTGAGTCGTGATTGCATTAATTGGAAATGCACCAAGCCATGAGCATGCTCAATAGGGAGTTGGTGCCATGATCAAGCCCTTTTCCCTCTGTTTTAGCCATTAACATGTTATATGTGATTGCTAATATGAGATAGTAGTTACTGGTAGTCAAACATATTCATTTGTTTATTTATCTTATATGCTACTAGTATTTTCTTTATATATATATATAGCATTTATGTGGATTATGTTGTATATATTAATGAAATTGCTCTTAGTTACTGGGATCTGCTCTCACCCCTATACATGGGCTAACAATTTCAAGTGAAAGTTCTTTAACTAAAGAAAAGGGGAAGCATGTGGATAACCACTCCTAGTTTAAGGCCTTGTGTGGGATTTTAGTACATGGACAATTTTAATTAGTGTAAATGCTAATTTTGTAACTTATTTTGTATAGTATCATAATGCATTCATATTGCCAAGTATAGGTATTTTGATATTTTGTTACTTGGGATTGAACCTCTATAATATCCTATAATTTGAAAACCCAAAATAGTTCTTAAATAGTGAAATAAATTATTTAAGTGGGGTCATGGGTTTAGAGAAGAGTAGTACAAATTAAGAGAAACTGAAATTTGAATTGTATGGTTAATGAGAGAGGACTTTAAAGTAAAATGAATTGAGGCAAAGTAATGCTAGAATGCTAAATAAAACATCTAGAAATGGAGTTGGGAAACTAAGGATGGCCTGAAATTGGAGTTGAAATAGCTAAACGAAATAAACCAATATAGCAGTGGCAAAATCATAATTTCAGACAACTTTTAAGAAACTCAAAGGAAGAGACTTTAAATGGTAAAATTAAGCTTATTAGGATTTCTAGAGGCCCAAAATAGGAACTATCAGAATGGTCAAAAATCTTTCAATGTACAATTTAGGTCATCAGTTGATCTAAAATCTAACCATAGAGTTTGGTAAAGTTTTAAATCCCATAAATCTAAAATAAAATGTTTTTAATAAATTAGATGACCTAAATTTTATAATAAAAAAATGGTTCCCAAAAAGGAATTGAAATAATTTAAAATGAAGGAATTGAAATGAAGGGGCATAATGAAAATTTTGGAAAAAGTTATAAAACACCTTTTTTCTCATTATATTAGATTACCACGTCCCCACCAACCCCAAAACCTACTTTCTTCAGCTTTGAAAAGAATCAAGCATGTGAAAGAAGAGAGGAAAAGAAAGGGGGAGGAAACCAAGGCTATTTAGCTAAGTAAACATGGAGAAAATGTCAATCTTACCTTCGTAATAGTTTTTCTCCTTTTTCTCCTCATTCTTTTTATGGTTTTAGTCTTTTCAAAGGTGGAGTTTTGTGCCTGGACCAATAGGAAGAGAGAGGAATTTAGAGAAATCATTGGTAGCACACGAGTCACCACTTGAGAAGGAATTAAACAAGGTATGATTTCTTATGTAAAGCTTGCTCTTCTTTGATTCTCCTTCCTCTTTTATGTTCGGCCAGCTATGGAAAAATATAGCGAGGATTAATTCTTGGTTGAAACTTGATGGGAAATAAGGATTTGATGCATGGAGATTATGATAATGCAATTGAAAGCAAGTAAACAACTAAAGAATGAAAGAATTGGCACTTAGGGTTTTGATTGCACTTTAGGAAGTATGAAGCCTTAAATGGTATTTCATCCTATGTAAGAGCATAATTGAGTTAAGAAAAAGCTAGGGAACTTCCATAAGTGCCAATTTCCTTAAGAATTGAACCAAAAGCTCCATGGAAACCTATTAGTTTGCATGTCTTAGCCTAGAGCAAGAAATGATAGCTAGGGAGTTGTTTTAATAATTCTAAGGTTATAAATGCCCTAGATGTGAATTATAAACACTAAAGGAACTATTAATTTGAATTTGAAAGCCTTATTTTTAAGGTGAATATTTAGGGTTCCATTATGCATAAAGAAGTAACTTGGTGCTAGGCTCCTTGAATTAGTTTATGATCACTGTAATGAGTTTTATAATTCATATCAGGTGAAATCTTGGAGCCAAGATATTGATTTACTAGAGTTGCTTCACTATGCCACTTAATTAAACCATGTGAAAGCCTAAAGTGCTAGTTAACTTGTATAAGGCTTGAATGGGTATAAACATGATTCCATTGATAATTTGGTGTCTCATTTGGTGTGTTTAGACCAAGAAACCAAGATTCTACTCAAGTGTGAATGTGAGGTTAAGAGACTCAGCAAACGAACAAAGGGGAATTAAATAGAACCCTTGTGTTGAGTTAGCTCTTCATCTATTCATGTATATATATAATGGTTGCTTGCATGTCTTGATTGCTTGTGTGTATTTGCTACTAATTGTGCATGTTGATGAATGCTTGATGATTATATGCAATTGCATAGCATTTAAAATTTTTTTGGCTCTTGAATGAGTGAGATTATGCTAAAAGTCCCTTGAAATGAATGCAATGAGGCCAAAAGACCCTAAATGTGGATGAGACTAAGATAAAAGTCTCATTTGTGAGTTAGGCTAAATCAAAAGTCCCTAAAATAGGATAAGGCTAAACCAAAACTCCTTAATTGTTAGTTGAGACTAGACCAAAAGTCTCTAAAACTTGTCTTTGACATGCAAGCTTGCTTTCTTTGACCTTGAGTGTGTCATATATGTATGCTTGAATGATTAATGAGCTATTGTGATTCCTTGAATCTCATCTCTCCCTATATTTTTCCTTAACCATATCTAGGTAATTCTCATAGAGGCAAAATGATGATCAAAGAGCATAAGGAGCACCACTTTAACACAAGCTTGATTTTGTATTTGTATGTTTGCACATGAAATGATGTATACATATGTTATGGGATGTAATCATTCTCACACACCCAAAAACATGAGACAATAATATATAAAATATTTTTGGATGTAAATATATGATATCATGTAATTTTACCATAAGAGTTCCATGATGTAAGTGTGTATAATGACTAGTGGAGGAGTGATTTTGAGTTGCATGGCTTTTGAGACATGTTACATTAGCTATATATACAACACTTATCATTTAAAACTTGCTCAAATCCTAACATAGCATGATATGGCTTAAAATGAATAATTTAGGACCAAATTTGACACCTTTTGAGTTCCAAATTATCCCTGAGCCAAAGTCTTACCAAATGGACGAATTTTGAGTTGACATTTGGCACGCATTTAGAGCTCATATAGAGTTTCCACGAAGACAAAGGACACAATTTTTAGAGCTCTATAAAATATTTTATGAATTTCTAAAATTGGCCGAATTATGCAAATTAGTCCCTAATATTGTTCATTTGGTACAATTGTGGTTTTTTGTGTTTTTAAGTGACTAGACAAGCTCATTGCTTAACTTGACATCTAAGCTATCTATAGCCATCAAGTTTGCACAAATCAAAGTTGTGTAGCTTAAGTTATGATTTTTCAAAGTTTGGTGTCTAATATGTGTCAAAATTTTGCATTTGTGCATATGAGACAATATTAGAATTGTGAGCTTCTTTTTGTGATTTCCTAAGCCTAACAAACTTGTTTGGCATGAATTTAGGAAATTCTATGATAAAAATAATTATTTGTCCACAATATGAGAAATTGATGCTTTAGTAACGATAAATTGTACTACCAAAGATATTGTTATGAAAAAATGTTGTCATAGAAGGAATGTGATATAAAATATGTGAATATTCCATAATGGTATGATAGCTTCAATGGAGCCAAGACTTTAATTTATAATGAATTTGACATAATTGCATTTTTTTGAACTAAATATAAACTGATATAAAATGTATGAAGAATTGCTTATCAATTAAAGGTTATGATTATGGCACTCATGGTATTCTTAGCTTTGGTTCTATCATATGGTTTTTGCTATTATATATATGCCTTGTGTGGGATTTGGGATATGCCATTGCCATAATTTGCAAATGAGGTTCCTTTAGTGTTTAAGGGTAAGAACATGTTTAATTAGTCTATTGAAGCTTGGTCAAAATGGTATGGAGTTAACAGATAGAGGAATGCACAATTTAGGATGTCACATAAGGCTCCATATGCCATTTTGTTGTCATAATGGGTGTTGTGCTAATATAAGGCAAGATTTAATTAGTCTAATTAATCCTCAGGTCCTTAAATGAAGCAAGTACATCAAGAGTCCATTCATTCATTCAGTATATGAATTCCACTGTAAATGACTATATAATGGTTACTTTGACCTCAATGGACATTTATTGGTATTAAGTAAATGAGATATATTAAGGTGTAACATCTAGTATATTTGGATATAGGCTTTTGTAGACTTATTCTAAGCATGTCCAAGAAGTTTTAGGTGTCTAGTTAGGTTGATCTTTACTATCTTTCATGTAATTTATTTGAAAGGAATAAAGATACAATTTAGTTTTCACCCTAACATCTTTGGAAGAATTTTTAAAGTATCTATCTGATTAACCTCATTTAGTTTTAAGTTGAAATGATGATTATCCTAACTAAGTGTTAAGAAAGATATCACTAATTACTAATAACATCAGTTAAGGGACCTAAATAAAATAGAATTGAGATTGATTTGGTTGAATTGGAGATGAAAAAAATTTTTATCTTTGATTTTTGTCTTTAATTCCCAATTTTCTTGTAGTAAGTGAAAGAAAGAGAAATTTAGCTCTAGTTTTAGCATAAATTAACAACCATTACTTCTTCATATCAACAATAGTAGTACAAAGCTAAAAAAAACATTGGCTAATTCAAAAATTTTCCTAAATCCCTAACTCTTTACCTTTCGAACCAATAAAGTAACTTGCCTTACCTCTTCAAGTTAGACAACATCCAAAGTAGTGACAATCTTGTAGCAAGCATGCTGTAACACCCTTATGTTTTTACCAAATAAAAATGTGTACATAAGGATACTACATAACCTTACTTCTATAAATGCAATACGGACATTTATTTGTGTATTCCTTAATTACTTTCATTCATTAATGTAGGGTAACTAATAGTAGAACCTGCTTTGCATAATCTTAACTTACAAAATTTTGTTTATCATTCAACAACATGCCCAAAATCAAATGTTGTCATACCCAATATTTTTAAAATTTTTAGATATTAAAAGAAATATTAATAACCATGATAATTGAGAGACTAGAAGTTCACATAAGATGAAAGGAAAGAGCAAAAAGGGCGAAAATCATAAAATACAAGGAAAAGGAGCCAATCAAACTAAAAAATTAGGAAAAATTAGAGGTTTAAATATAATGAGATTTAACATGAGATATTCATATTCTCATCATAATATAATATAATATGATTAGTAAATTAACCAGATAAGGTTAAAATGGTTAAATCCCTGATGGTGTACAAATGAGGTCTTTTGATAACAAATTTTTTACTAGACTTTTATAGACTATTTTAAATCTTATAAATTCCAATGTAGGTATTTTCAATAAAGTAAAGAGCCTAAAATTTAGTATAGAAAAGACGGTTTTCAAAAAGGATACAGAATGAGCATAAACAGAATAGTCAAAGTAAGAAGGGACATAAATGGAATTTTTAAAATTATTTTCAAAAATCTTCACCACCTTCAATATAGTTGTCATACCATCTCACAGACACACATATATTCCATTTTACATACATCTTTTTATGGCAAATTATAATATGCAAACCTTTAGCAGCAAAAATCATGGTTACTAAAATTGCTAATAGTTCTATAATGCACATACATGGATTTTTACCATTTCATCTCATAAATTCATACATAACCAATTTGTTACAATCAAGTTAACATATAAATAAAAACTAAATCCATAGAATTAGCCATTTGAACAATTTGGCCTTAGATCACCTATTTATATCCAAACTTTGAAAATTTATAACTTGAGTTATAACTAAGTCTAATTAATACAAATTAGGTGTCCATAGAAAGTTCATGATTCAAGTCAAAATGAATCCATTTGTCCCTCAAAAGGCACGAAACTTGAGGCTAGTGCATAATGAATAGTAATTGTATAATTCAAGTTTTCTATACTAGATTAAAAAGTTCACCAAATATTTTATTAAGATCTAATGTAACAGCTAGCAAAAAAAAGAAAAAAAAAAAGAAGAAGAAAAGAAGAAGCTGAAAAATTTTCGAAGTCTTGAAATTTTCTAAGTCTACTAGCTATAACGAGAAATGGCCTAACTATAGCTGAATGTACCCTGTTCGTTATAGAGAGAAATGGTCTGGCTATAGCGAGAGTGCCTTTTAGCTATAGCGAGAATGCTTTTAGCTATAGCGAGTGTGGGCATCCCATACAAAAACCAGGGGGTTCCTCGCCATAGGCGTGTGCCGTAGCGAAAACAGGGGTCTGAGATTCATACGTTCTCACCGTTGTGAGGGTTATTCTTCGTTATAGTGAGGGTTAGTCCAGAAAAGTGTGAAAAAGGGAGAATTTGACTTCTTAAAGCATCCAAGTCCATTCCTTTTCTTTTAACTGACCTAACCTCGATCAAAAGAGAGAAAAGGGTTATGGAGAGAGAGAAAGACCAAGAGAAGAAAGGAAGAACAAGGAAAAGGTAAGTAAGCTTGAGATTTTCCTAACTTTTCTTCTTAGAATCTTGTTCTTCTCTCTTTGCCCTCTCTTTCTATGGTTTTAGTTGTTGAATTAGTTGGGTTTTGGGCTTAGTTCAGAAGAGGAAAAGTGGAAAACCACTCTTGAAGAAGGTTAGAACTCATGTAGCTTTACTTCCTTGTTTTCCCTAGGTTTGTTGGTTCTACCAAATTGAGAGCAATGAGAGAGAGAAGAGTTAGTGAAATTCTAGAGAGAGAAAAGAACCCCTTAGTTTCTTATATGCCTTAGTAAGGTTTGCTATAAAGAAACCCCTACCTTTATGAATAAGTGTTGAGTTATGAGAAAGTATTTCCATGCTCTTGTATGTCTAGCTCAAGAGAAGCACTTCCATCTAATTGTGATTGTGAAATCAAGAAGGGAGAAGACAAATTGAAAGGGAAGGCTTATGTTAGCCCTATAAGGTAGCTCTCTCCCTCTTCTCTCATGCATAGATGTGTGTTTAGCTTGTTTTAGAATGTGTGTATGTGTATTTTTCAAGCTATAAAAAGTATGCTAGCATGACTTTTACATGTCATGATCCTTGCTATGTTATGTGTTAAATGAATCCATGATATTTGTATGAGTTTGCTTGAGTGTGGAAAGGCCAATAACTCTTCCCTTGGGTGAGGATGAGCCAAGAACCCTCGAGCTTGGTTAAGACAAAGCAAAGGGTCTCCCAAAAGTAATGTGAACTCCCAAGAGTATGGTTGAGTCCAAAGTGCTCAAGAATGGGTGAGGCAAGTCCAAAATCCATGAGGAGAAGTGTGAGGCCAATCCAAACACTTTGGTGAACCCTTGAATGTCTTGTAAGCTTGATTCACATGCCAAGGTTGCTTTTAAAATGTCCATGACTTCCACTTTTCCATACATACATTTGAAAAGCTTGCTTTGCACCTATTATGTATGATTGAATGGGAGATGAGCTATTGGGATTCTTTGAATCTCACTCCCTTCTCTCCACTATCCTAACATGCTAGGTAGACCAGGTGAATAAAGAAATGGGAGCCACCAAGTTTGAAGCTAGGAAAATCGGCAATGGATTTATGAAATAGTCATTTTGTCACCATTTTGTTGTTAAGAGATGTAATCTAATGATGTACATGGGGTGTGCACTTATGAATACTTGTAAATGGATGTACTTATTGTTTATGTATGAGAATTAGAATTATAGTGCATGATGTAGCAAGTTTTTAGTATGAATAGCAAGATCTTGGCATTATGTACATGGTGTATGTTTTGGTGTGAGAGAGTGAGTTTTGCAAATCTAGGTTGTTAGATATTTGAGCCATGTTTGATAGCCTATGTTGATGCTTTCCCACGTGCTCATAGAGCCTTAGGAGTAGGAGAAGCAAATTTGAACCCTTGGAGCCCTCTTTTAACAAAAAAAATTGACACTTTGCCCCATTATGTCAAGTCTGACCAAATAACCTCTTCTTAACTGAAAATTTTTCATGTGATTAGATCTTTCCTAGAGCTTTCTGGGAAGACAAAGATCATGTCATTTGGAGGCCTGTGGAATTTTCTATGATTTTTCAAAGTTGGTATCAGAATTTCGGATTTGCACCAGTACTGGTCATTTGGTCAGTTGTGTAATTGTGTCATCTGAGGGGCAAACGTGGTCCAATTACTACGATATTTATAGAAAGAAACTAGACATTCACAGTGACTTTTAGCAACTGGAAGCAACTCATTTGGAGGTCTATAGAGGAAGATATGAATTTTTGAAGTTTCTGCCTAGTATCAGTCATCTTGCCTGACCAGAAGTACTATTCCATCAATTTCTAAGAGCTTGGCTTGATGAACTGATCTGGAAATATTTTTCCTCCCTATTCAACATCCACATCTTTCCATATTGGTATCATTTGCATGTATTAAATTTTTTTGGAATTAGTTGGACATTTTTGAAGTTCATATCAGTAAACTGTGACAGCATCAAGACCCAGTCCGACTTCTGGACCAAATCGCATTTATAAAGTCCTGTGTATGGGATGTTATCACTTGTACATATTTTTACCATGAAGTAGACATCCCAATATTTCCATAATGTCTAAGATTACATTTTTCAATTTTTTCTAATTTAGTTATGATTTTCCAAACTTTGCCCATAAATGGGGCCAAGTCATGGCCGAAAATGAATATACATGTCCTATATCTCTTTTCTGTTTCTATGAGTTGTAGGTAAGTTTTTATGATACAAATGAGTTTTAACAATGCAATTAAATATGAGGAGGCATAGTATGAGCTCACACGGTCCACGTGACACCAAAATGAATCGCTAGATACGATGCAACGCAAAAATATTCATTACCTCCCCTTGCGCTTTTATGAGAAACCTACATCCTCCATGATAGTAAGTCATTGAAAGGCATGAGATGAGCTAGAATTTATGGTGTTACATCTAAAAAGTGCAAATTTTGGCTTGTTAGAAAGCTCTATATGTCCTCTAATTATCTGCCAAATTTTAGCACCATACTAGGTCATTTGGGCTGTTAAGGGTAAAAAGATATTTTATGGCTTAAATGGTTTAACTTTTGGTTTCAATTGGTATCAATTAAATCTCTAAATTGTCATTTCTCATATTAAGCAAATTTCAATTCACAAATACATCACGTAGGATGTAACATTCTAAAATTAATTAAGTAGAAATATGGAGAATTAAGGATTTAATTTGGGAAAATAAGAAAAAAAAAAGAAATTTTAAGAAAATTAATTATTTTGGATATTTTAAGACAATCATCACTTGGCAATTTGGTGAAAAATACAATACCATTTTAGATTTAAAAAACCTAATTGAAGCCCTATGATTAATTTAATTATACTAAGAACAAGTCGTCGAGCCCCAATTTCAACTTTATGGAAACCAAACTTAATTAAATCGCTTGACCATTGCCTAAATACTTAGGAAACAAGCCCAATTGGACCATGGGCTCTTTGGTTAGCCTAAACTCAATCAAAACCCTAAAAGCAGGCTACCATTTTATTTTCTTCGACAAATTACTCATTTGGGCAGCCAAGAAAAAGAGAAAAATGCAGATGAGAGAAGAAGGGCATGGTTCTTCACCTTTTGAGCTCCGATCCCCCAAGAAGACATGAGTTTTAGGGGAAACTAAGTAAAGGGAAACTTACTCTACTCATTTTTCTCTACATTCTAAACTAAACAACTTGTCATTTGGAGGTTTTGCATCAAACCCTAAGTACTTGGGGAATTAGGGATTTTGATGCTTCCTTGTAAGATTTTTAGAGTTTAGAGTTGGTGGAACCATAAGGTAAGTGTTTGCCTTCATTTCAAAATGTAAACTTGCTTAAATTTCATGTTATAAGTTGACTTTGGTATATGGTTGGATGTATGTGTGAAAATTCATGTTTAGGAATGACCCATAGTGTGTTCTTGATTGTTAAGGCTCAAATCAATCCATTTAACATTTTAGATGTATGGGTAAGTGTTTCCTCTTCTTTTGTCAAGTGTATATGTTTAATTTCCATCATTTAGACTGAGTTTTAGTGCATGGCTATCACATGTACGAAAATGGAGATGTTAAGAGTGACCCATTATGAGTTCTTGGTAGTTTGACCTTAAATTGGTGCAATGGACTCTTTAGAAACTTGGGTAAGTGTTTTTTTAATGGATTGTTGATGAAATTGATCAATGGGTGTGAAAATCTTTTATTAATAATGGCTAATGATGGTAACAATGCTTGTCTTAAGCTTGGTAGGCCTTTTGGAACATATGGGTATCTAAAGGAAAAGTAATTGGGCCCTATTAAGGCAACCAAGGGTTTTTCTAATTCCATGTATATATACATTTTAATCTTATATTTGTTCCACATCTATAATTTTGAAATGTTAAATGATTGGTTGGCTACTTGAATTGTTATTTATAGGACCGTGAGCAAGTTCTTGGTGAAGTTGTAGTGCGGTTGCCACACGTGCGTTGTGCTTTGATCAGGGACTGAGTTGTGATCAGACTCTTGAATGTACTGAGTTTATGAGCGTGCTCAATAGGGAGTTGGCACTATGAGCAGGCCTTTCCATTTGTTATTCACCATTAACATGTTGTATGTGATTGCTAGTATGAGATAATAGTCACTGGTAGCCTAACTTGTTTATTTGCTAATGATATTGATATTTTTCAATATGTTTTTCTATATAAATGCATTATGTTGATTAATCTATACATATATATGGAATTTGTCTCATGTTATTGAGATTGATATTTCACCTCGATTGTGGGCTAACATTTTTAGGAACCAGAGCTCTTAGTACCAAGGAGAAGCTAATAGAAACCTACCATGGCGTTTTAGTAATTTATAAGCATGAATGCCCTATTTAAATTAGGTTTGTATAGTAGGTATATTAGCATTGCTTTATGTGTTGTATAATTGCCACATTACATCATATATTGCCAAGTATAGGAACTGATTTTATAATTTAAGATATCATGGAATTTGCACTTGTGATTGTATTTGGATGATTATTAATGAGTACCCTATATTCTATGACTTCTAAATAATTAGCATTCTAAAACTAACATTTGAACTATTGGTATAAAAGATTTGGAGGTTTGGGATAGTTTAAATGTGTTCTCTACTTGCTTAAGGTGTTTACAAGAATTTAGAAGCCATCCCTTGGGTTTTGAGTTGTCACTTAAAAGTTTTAAAAGTAACTATTTGTTTTTGCTATCATTATAGTCATTTCGTTGTCATATAAGGTGTAAATTGGACATCAATGCTTGACCAACTATGTTTCTGAGTTTGGCTATAAGTTAGGGGCCTTGGGGAATGTGCTTTCCTTGCCTTGATCCTGTCGAAGATGAAATGGTTCATCCCTTTTATGTTGCCACAATAGGTTTTTTCTATCATGCCCTTTATGTGGTGATTCTGGGAAGTGGCATGAACCATATTTTGAATCGAGGATTGTACTAAGTGTTGAGGGATATAGACAAGTTTAATTTGTCAATTGAAACATGCTCAAATTGGTTTGATGATCTTAGGTAGTGTAAGGAGGATTTTAGGTTGTCATTAAAAGCCATAACATGCCATTTGCTGTCATAGTCCTTTATGTGTGACATTAGAAAGTAGCATAGCCATATTTTACATTTAAGGCTCCCTTCGAGAGTTGTGGGTAAGAACATGTTCAATTAGACCCATTGAATCTTGCTCCAAGTGGTTTAAAGACATTAGGTGGTGCATTGAGTGGTTTAGGTTGTCATTTGAGCTTACATTCCATCCTTTTGCTATCATAAATGAATCTTATGCTAATATGATATGCATTTTAGTTGGTGTGATTAGTTTTTAAATCCTTGGGCTATGTAAGGTATTTAGATGGAAATTATAGGAATGTAAACCCTTTAAAACCCTTTGCCTTTTAGCCATAGAAGATCCTAGGATTGATCTTGAGGTGATAGCAACTTGTTGGTTCACTCATTTAAGCGTTTGGGTGTAGTAGGTTTTCAAGTTATGGCTTACTTTTCTTAGTCACAGCTAAAATGAGCTTGTAGTGTTCCAATAGAATTTAGCCATGATGTAAAAATTTTTTGCCCATAGCGCAAAGACTTGGTCGCAGCGTAAAATTTTTTTGACTATAGTGCAAAATCATCAAGAAGCTAATTTGGTCGCAGTGCAAGTATTTTAGCCACAACACAAGTAGTTGGTTGTGGCATAAATATTTTTGGTTATGGCATAAATTATGTCAGTATGGAAAACATTGATCCAAATTCGAGTTTAGCCATGGCACGAGTCCTTCAAGTTGCAACATAAGCCTAGAATTTAGATTTTAGAAGTTCTAAATGCTAAGTTGGCCATGACATAACCATTTTAAATCATGGCTTAAGTCCTAAAACTTCTAATTTAGCTATTAATTCCTAATTTTCAACATGGTATGATGAGTAATGACCTTGAGACCAACGTATATGAGTTTTTAGGCTTATTGGAGGTTTTTTTAGTTAAGACAAAAATTGTTAATGAGAATTTTCAATTCTTATGAACAATAATCTTGTTGTACAACTTAATGGTGAATATTAATTATTTAAAAGTTTAAATTTCCTCATATTTTCATCTATTACTAACTCATTAAGCAAATTAGACCTTGAGTGCAATCGATTAAGAACACAATTATGCTTAATTAGCTTAGAAAATACTTGGGATTGTTACAATTGGTATTAGAGCAATAGTTCAGGAAAATCATGCTAATTTAAATTTTATGGTTAGAAACTTGGCAATCATGATGCATATTTAGCCTAATATTAGCTTAAAAGAGTAGTTGATTATGTGAACATGCTTTTGTAGTTCTTTACCTCTAGAAAGGAAATTTATATGAATAATGATATAAGGCTTGTAGTAACTGCTAAAACTAGTGTTTCTTGAATTTCACGTCAAAGATTACCCATCTTAACAAGTATGCCTTACGAATAATAGAATACAAATAAGATTTTGTTTTGTATTACTTTAGTAACACTGATTTTAAGACTTAGGGTTATTGGTGTCAATGAAAAGACTAGAATTTTACCTTTCTTTTTTGAAATTGGGTTACTGGTTTTAATTTAGATAGTCAACTAGTTGAGGCTTGTTGCCGACTAACTACGCAATAGATGCACTAGTCACATTTGACTAAATGAATGAAACTAGGTAACCAATATAGGATGATGATGAAGCTACTAATAGTATCTATGACCAATTGACCACCACTCACCAAGCAAGTCAACTAGGTACAGTCGACCATTTGACTGGCCTATTAAAGTAGTTAACTTATCACAACAAGAGTAGCAATTTTATACCTAGGTAAAATTCTAAGCTTTTTCAAGGGCCATCTAGAGTGACTTAAGAACTTAGAAGGAAATGGTACAAAGTAGAATACTTGACTAGTTTTAAAAGCCTTATGGAAAGGTAAGATGTAAGTCTTACTTATGATTTAGAAATTGCCAATGGGAGTTTGGAACCGGTGTAGAATAAATTAGTATGATTGACCAAAGATTTGAAGTGATGTACAATCCATAAATGAGTTAGAATTATCTAGTCTTCAAAAGGTCCCCAAAGCTAAGGCTTTATAAGTATAGAGGTTCTAACCCCACTTAATTGATCTTGGTTAATGAAAATCATAATTACTAGATCCTAGCTACCATATTTTTGCCTAATGAATGATGGTGATAGAAATTAAAGAACATATGAAATAATTTTCTCTAAATTATTGAAGTGAGTAAGCTACCATTTATTAATAATGATGAGGGAGGAGGATAAGAAACCTTTGAAATTTTGAAAATCCATTTCTAGTGAGAAGTAGTGACCTCAAAGCAAGAGATTTAGTCGAGATAATTCTTTGAAAGGAATCTTGAGAGTTTCAAAGTTCCTCTCTTAGTGTACCATGACAAAGGAGGTAAATTGTGATAAGGGATAGACAACCCCCTAGTGTGATGGGGAAAGGTGTGCAAGCACATGGTGCTTATGCATGTTGTCTCTTTTATGGGGTTTAGTTCACTTATGCTATGTGTTGAAGCGCATTTAGGTTATGGATAGAGGCACTTCATGTGTATGATACACTCCAGGAGTGTAAGATAAGATCTTATAGCACTTTGGTGCTAAAGGCATGCAGGGTGTGCTATTTATCATGTGTTTGATAAGATTTAACCATCAAATTAATATCAAACTAAACTAAGTATACTTTTTGCCCAATAGGTAAAGAGGAAATCATGATAATATGGATCCATCTAAAAAGAAAATGATTGGCACCCTTATGTGTGCTAGTGTTTGTGGTACAACTGTCATGGAGTGACAAGCGCATTT
>JAIUCV010001407.1:0-101439 GCA_026724425.1 Erythrophleum ivorense
GCATCCCCTTTGTAGCCCTCAATGTTTTAGACGAATAGTGGTGAATAAGAAAGGCTAATAATCACCCTTGTTTATAGATGAAATAGGTCAATTTAAAGTTTCTATCATTTTCTCTGACTTTATTTATTTCCCTAATTCTAAAAGCTTCATTTAGAAGTTTTTGAGAAGTCAAAGATATTATCTAACATTATGTCTTTCATAATCAATCTTATTCATTAAAAACTAGGTATAAAAATGATTTCTACTCATTAGAAAATGTATCTTATAATTTCTAGGGAGAATTAGAGTTGAGGATTCAAACTTTAAAATATTTACTCTGAAGGATCTATTACCATTGAGTTTAGGGATCTTGCTTAAAATCAGTGGTAATTTATCCTAAACCTAGTGGTAATAGGTCCTTCAGAGTAAATATTTTAAAGTTTGTGTCATCAACTCTAATTCTCCCTAATTTCTAATTTGTTACTTAGCTTAGTTTTCCCACAATTTTCTCTTAAGGAAAAAAAAGCAAGTTTTGACTTTGGTGAAAATTTATTTTGGTCCCAACCAATATCGCATTTTGAATTCTAAATTTTTAACAATTATATTTTGACCTTAAAATTTTACCTAAATATTTTTATTTTTCAAGTATTTTTCTTATATTTTCAAGACCTTAATGGCTTGAGGAATTTTTAGAAATTCATTTCCTAGGTATTTATTATTTAATTATCTATTATTTAATAAATTAGGCTAAATTCTAATTAATCCCTTATTATTCAATAAGTCCCTAAAAAATTTTGTTTAATTATTAATGACCTTTATAAATTTCAAGCATGTCCTAAAAATTAAAAATCTTCTGAATTCTTATAATTTTTGCCAAAATTATGATTTAAATAATTTGTTAATATTTTGTCTGGGGAAAGATGTTACATATCCAAACACGCTATATAACTCTTAGGCTTAATGGAGTTTGTAGGATGGTGTTTCATGCCTTCATTATGTGATGTTCAATTTGTAGTCCTCTTGTAGTGAGATCTCAAATTATAAGCTTTAGGGGTGGCGAGTTAATGATGACAAATGGCCAAATTGTTTAGTGGAGTCGTAAAAGCCATTTGATCACATGGTTTGCTATATTAAAGTCATTTTGTCAAGAGAAAGTCAACCAACTTACTATGTCAGATTAGATATAATATATTCTGAATATTTATTTGATTTAGATTATAATTATATGATAATTTATATTATTTATATTTATTATTATTATTTAATAGTTATTTAATAAATCAATTAATATATTATTTAATAAATATAAATAACATAATAAAAATAAAATTTTAATTAGAAATATGGATGCTTTGGGAATATTTTTTTTCTTTTTTTTTTTTGAAAAATTACATTGAAAATTTTATTTTTGACTTACAAAATATTAAAAAAAAAATTATATTGGAATTTTAATTTACATTAACATGACAAAAACTAGCAACAACAAGAAAAAATTTAATACAATTTTCCAAGAAATCAAGCTTTTTGAAAATACTAATTAAATAGCGATGGAAAAAGTATTTTATGACAAATGGTTAGTTTCCCAACTAAGTATATATAATATATTATTATATATAATATGTATAATTTAAAAAATCTAATATAGATTGTAGAAAATATAAATTTAAATTAATTTATAAATAATAAATGTGTAACAAATTAGAAATAATATATTCTAAATATTTATTTAATTTAAATTATAATTATATTATAATTTATATTTCATATATTTATTATTAAATGTTAAATAGTTATTCGATAAATTAATTATTATATTAGCTAATAAATATAAAAACAAATATAAATAATATAATAATTTTTTTTATATTTTAACACTTGCTTAATTGTTAAAACTTAAAGATGTAATTTTTTATAAAAACTATCTTTAATATACTAATATATTATTTTTTTGTTATTTAGATTAATAATTTTTTAATGCAGTTATGGAAGTAACCATTAATTTTGTTTTATTATTTTATTGATTCAATTACTAATTATATAATCTATTTATATTTCTTTAATATAATTTTTACTAAATTTAATTGTTGTATTTTATTAACATTAAAAGGTAATTGTTAAAAAAATAGCATAAAAATAGTTTGTGTGTTCTCTCCTTCATTTTTCTTCTCTTCTCTTACCACTCATAGTTTAATTTTTCTCTATTTCACTTTTACATTACGTTTGTAATTTTATAACAATAGATTGAATTTTTGTAACATGAAAATAGTCATTTAGTTCTCTTGAAACTAAAGTATTTTCTTATTACCTAAACAAAAATTTACAATTCATGGTGCCTCTAGGATATGAGAATATTTTATTTTGCATTTACATTTGAGGAACTAGTACCACAAATAAAAATGGTACTCAAAACTCTTACATTCTTCATATTAAACATTTCAAGTTGCAGCTCATATTCTAACTGTAACAACTAAAACTTGCTGAAATTTCTGAAATCTTGAAATTTTTCTAAGTCCATTAGCTATAGTGAGAAATGGCTTAATTATAGCAAATATACATATTCGCTATAGTGAGAAATGGTCTAACTATAGCGAATGTGCATGTTCGCTATAGCGAGAATGCTTCTAGCTATAGTGAGTTCGGGCATCCCATACAAAAACTAGGGGGTTCCTCACAATAGCGCGTTGTAGCAAAAAATAAGGGTCTGTGACTAATATGTACTCGCCGTAGTAAGGGTTATTTTTCACTATAGCAAGGGTTAGTTCAGAAAAGCATGAAAAAAAAGAATTTTACTTCTTAAAGAGTCTAGATCCTCTCCTTTTCTTCTAACCGACCTAAGCTTCTTCCAAAATAGAGAAAAAGGCTAGAGAGAGAGAGAGAGAGAGACCAAGAAAAGGAAGGAAGAACAAAGAAAAGGTAAGCAAGCTTGAGATTTTCATAACTTTTCTTCTTAGAATTTTGTTCTTCTCTCTTTGCTCCTCTTTCTATGGTTTTGGTTGTTGACTTAGTTTTGTTTTAAACTTCGTTTAGAAGAGGGAGAGTAGAGAATAAAAAGGAAAGTGAAGGCAAAAGAGAATCACTCTTGAAACTTCTTTTTCTTTGCTTTCCTTAAGTATGTTAGTTCTACAAACTTGAGAGCTTGAGAGAGGAAGGAAGTTTGACCTAGAGCAAGCAAGAAATCCTTGAATTAGAGTGTGGGAAGTTGAGAAATACAAAAAAACTAGGAAAAGGTCTAGTAAAATTTAAGAGGGAAAAAACTAGGGATTTAATCTTGTAGCCTTTGTGAGTAATTGTTTGAGTTATAAGAGAGTAATTTTATGCTCTTGTTATGTTTAGGCTCAAGAAAATCGGCTCCATCTAGTTGTGGTGTTGAGACCGAAAAAGATAAAGAGAAATCAAAAGAGAAGGCTTGTGTTGGCTTGTAAGGTAGCTCTCCACCCTTTCTTGTTGCATTCTTGGATGTATATAGTCATTGTATGCATGTGTGTATGCTTGTATTGTGAGCCATGCCATTTGATGTTGCCTTAATTCATTGGTACTAATATGCTTATGTTTTAGGTTGTGAAAATTGCTCGGGTGAGGTAGTGCCAAAAGTCCTTTGAGATGGGAGAGGTAGAGCTAAAAGTCTTTAGAAATGGGTGAAACAAGGCCAAAAGTCTCATAATTGAGTGAGGCCAAATCATAAGTTCCTAAACCAATGGTGAGGCCATCCAAAAGTCCCTAAAATTGGGTGAGGCTAGACTAAAAGTCCCTAGAGCTTATTCTTGGCATTGATATGATATTCATGGCATGTAACTCATGTGTTGTATAATTGTGAATGGTTAGATGCCTATTTGCATGCTTTGACTTGTTTATATGCCTTGATTGCTTTCCTTGAATGAGTGCATGAGCTATTGAGATTCCGTGAATCTCACCCCCTTCCCTCTCCCATCTCTTATAATTCAGGTGGAGCTCAACAGCCTAAGAGTGGAGGCCATGAGACATAGATGACCCTTTTTGACACTTTTGCACACTTTTGCATAGTTTGTGTATAAGAAAGCCAAAGTACTCATATATACATATTATTTTTGAGGTGTAAATGCTTAAACAAGTATAAAAGTATGTATTAATGATGTATGATCCATGTATGAAACCAAAGTAATGAAATTATGAGATTTGACTCCTTTGTGGCTTGTATGTAGTAGTGTATGTTTGCCCGTAACTTGGTGAGTTTGAGATGTGTGTTGGTTTGGATCACTTGGGCAATTCATACATGTTATGTTTATACTTTAAAACTTGTCCAAGAGGTCTTAGAGCATGTAGGGGACCATTTACCCCAATTTTGAACCATTAATGGTGTCAAAACTGCCAAATTTGTGAGTTCTATCAAAGTATGACCAAATGAGCTCTTCATAATATAAAATTTGGCATGTCTCTAGAGCTTGTTGAGAGCTTCTTAGGAAGCTAAAGTAGGTAATATTTGGAGGTCTAGGGAATATTTGGCGAATTGTTGAAATTAGAAAATTTTGATAGTTTTGGTTAGTGCACTCTTACCATGAGTTTGAAAATGAATCTGTGTCATTCATGGAACAAATGGTGTCTGATTGTAATTAAATTTTATACATATAAACTAGACATCCACAGTGATTTATACCAATTTGAAGCACCTCAATCGAAGGTCTATAAAGGGAGAAATAACTTTCTGAAATTTTGTGTCAGCATCAAGGAAGCCATCTGACCTTTGTTACTGTTCCATCAGTTTTTGAGGTCTCAAGTCTACTAGCATAATCTAAAATTATTTTTCCCCTCTAGTTAACATTTTTATCTTTCCAAATTGGTATAGTTTTCTCAGATTAGATTTTTATGTAATTAGTTATGAATTTTTGAATTTCATGACAGTAAGCTGCATCAGTACCAGGAACAGCCGAACCTCTATCTCTTTTTTGATGTCAAACACGGTCCAAACTTTGAGATTGTAGTTGGGAATTATTTTTAGTGCAAATTTGACACCTAGAGTTTTTCAGAAATCAATGGTTTTCTTGATTTCTATTTTTTAAAAAATTAATTATGATTTTCCAAAGTTAGAGCCAAAAATCTGACTTTTGGGCCCATATGAGAAATTGCATTTTCTTAGTTTTTGGCTTCATATCTGTGGTTCATGAGTTTTTTTATGCTATGTATGAGTTGTATAAATGGAGTTTGAATAGAGAATATGAATGATGGGTTCACGGGACCCACAGGGCAAAATATGAGCGTCCAAACCTCGATTTATAGCATGAAAGTGCCACGGCTTTTGTCATTTTATATGGAAATCATATGGAATCAAGCCTAAGTAAAAACTAGTTGAGGTTAATATATTGTGGTGTTACACTAACTCTTAGTATTTACTAAGATTTTCATTACACCTAAAAAAAATCTTTATCTTAGTAAATACCAAAGGTAAGAATATGAGCTACAACTTGTAAGGTTTATTACGAAGAATGCAAGAGTTTTGAGTATCATTTTCATTTGCAATACTAGTTCCTCAAATATAAATGCAATGTTCCAAATGCTTAAAAGATTCTCATACCTAGAGGCTCCATATATTGCAATGTTTTTAACTAATAAAAAAGGTTTTAACTTTAAGAAAATTAAATAACTACTTTCTTATTACAAAAATTCAATTTATTATTACAAAATTCAAGCATAATGTAGAAATGAAATAAGTGAAATAAAGAAAACTATAAATGATAAGACAGAGGAGAGAAGAGAATAGAAGAGAAATAAAGGAGAGAAAATGCAAAACTATTTATATGTTGTATTTCCTAACAATTACTTTTCAATGTTAAAAAATTGCAAAGGTTAAATTTAGTAAAAAATTGTTTAAAAAAATATAAATAGATTATATAATTAATAATTAAATCAATAAAATAATAAAAAAAAATTAATAATTACATTAAAAAATTATTACCAAAATTAATAAAAATTAATATATTATTATATTATCTAATAAATATATAAATAAATATAAATAGTATAATATAAAAATAAAATTTTTCTATATTGTAACACTTGTTTAAAAGACAGAGGCTTAACAATCTTATTTAATTTAGCTTGTTCTTTTTCTAATAACAAATCACAAAGAAAATTCTCCTATGTCCCTTGCAATCAAGGGACAAATGTCTAGGATTTGGTTTAATGCCTTATCTATGAAGAGTATAAACCTTTACATGAGTATTCCAATTATAATTAATGGAATTCTTTTCCTAATGTGTCTGGATAGTTAGCCTCTCTTCCTTTAAGCTTTTTAAGTCTTTTGGTATTTTAGGATTAAGGATTCTCTTAATCTTCATAAAATTTTTTTTGACATATGAACTCATAGATAATATAATTTTAGGACTAAGGATTCTCTTATAAGTATTGTAATATATTATCAATATTTTTTGATGTATAGGATCTTCATTTAGAGGCAAATATAGAGTATACTCATATTAGAAAGAGACATATAAGAAAATTGTCAAGAAAAAGTGTGAGAAGAAATGTTTTAGAGAGAACTCATTTAAAAACACATTGATATTATTCTAGATTATAAACTTTGCCTCCAAATTTACCTACACACTAATACAAACTTTGATACTCTAGTAATATAGCCAGAGGCGAACACAAATAGATAAACAAATTTTACTTATGGGTCGCATTCAAACAAATCACTCTATAAAGGTAACTTTAACAATGCTACATACCACATTAAATTTTGATAAAGTAAACTAATACAAACACACATAATACCATGAGAAGTGGTTGGAATTATATATAATATATAGCTTTTTATTTAAATTATACATTATATATTTATGTAGGAAAGTTTGTACATAAATGTATTTGGAAACATTTCTTATGTACTTGGACATTTTCCAAAATTTTTAAAAACATTTCCATTTTATTTTTAAAATAAATAAATAAAAATTAATTACATTCTTTGTTTTTATGTTGATTTTTAAAATTTTCATTATTATCTATATCAATTAAAATAATTTATATATAATAATTTAAATAATATATTAAATATAAAAAAGAAAATAATGACATAAATGGATTATATATACTAAATAATTAACATAATAATTAGAATTCTATAATCTATATTTTTATTTCTACATTATAAAATTTTAGATTTTTATAAATAATAATAATTTTATTAAATAAATTATTAATAATTTATAAATTAATAATCAAAATAATAATAAATTTAACTCTTTTTTGCTTAAATTTAATATTAGATAATTGTAATCTAAATTAAATAAATATTTAAGATATATTATATCTAATTTGATATATTTATTATTTGCTAATTAATTTAAAATTAAATTTTCAATAATTTATATTAAAATTTTTAAATCCTAAATATTATTTTACATATAATAATATATTATTATATAATATATAATTATTTATTTATTTTATTAACCACCATCTTTCTGTTACTAATATAAAAATTATCTTTAGCTCCAATTTGAAAAAAGAGGAAAACTATCAACCTGCCATTTTTTTCCTCTATTTATAAATTTCAATGTTTTATTGTCTCATTTTATCTTTTCTCTATTTCCAGCAATCGACCAGCTAATTTTTTTTTTAAAATTTTTTTTCTATATCAATTTCAAAGTTTAACTATCTCATTTTATCTCCGCTTTATTTCTAAGCATTTTATTGAAGCTGATTATATCCATTCATTTGTTATTTGTTGTTATAGCTATTCCACTCTTGTATCATTTTTTTTTTTGGCATAACTTTTTATCTTTTCTTTTATTTATCAAATTTATTTCAATCTTGTTTTGTTTTTGAGTTATTTGTAGTTGTGTTGTTTGAGTGTTTTTTCATCTATTTTAATTGTTGTTACATTATAAGTTATTTGTATTTTATTAAATCTCTACCTTTCCTTTTCTTCTTTGTTGACTCTATCTATTTTCAAAATTTTGTTATTTGGATCTAGTTACTTTTCTGCTTCTTTTTTAGATTTGATTTAATTTGTTTGTTTAATTTTATTTCTTTGATTTGATTTTTTTGTTTTAGAAAAATAGTGAAAGAACCCAAAAATCTAAAAAGAGAAGATGAATGATAAAGGCTATTTTTATAGATTTTATATCCACCTAATTTGGACATTTTGATAAAAAATTATGGCTTATTGCATTTAATTAAATGAGTTTTGACTTTATTAGCCATTTATACACTTTATGAATTAAATTGCAAAATTATTAGTTTAAATGTATAAATTTGTTTAAATAATTTTGTAAAAAATTTTCCTACTTAATATTGTTTCTATTATTTTGTAGATTTCAATGGTTAAATGAAATTTAAATGAAGAAATTGATTTGAAGGAGAAATATATGTGGTTGGAAGAAAGGAAGAAAAAGAATGTGCTACTTCTATGAAATCACACACAATCATATGGCAAGGAAGGCTTTCCAAGTCTAGGAAGCTACACCAAATCATGCTACATTTCCACGTAGAACACCCCTTGCATTTGTAACATCATAAATTCTAGCTCATTTTATGTCATTCATAGGCTTTACATCATCATTCCTATGAGAGTATATGAAAAAGGAAGTGAAAAGAATAGGCTTATTTGCATTACGGCATACTTTAAAATTTTGCAATCGGTGTCACGTGGACTGTGTGAGCTCATGCTATGCATCCTCATATTTAATTACATCATTACAACTCATTTGCATCACAAAAACATGCCTACAACCCATGGAAACTGAAATGGGGCATGGAAAATGGAAGTTCATTCTCGGGCAGAATTGGCTTCTTTTTTGGGAAATATTTAGAAAATCATAACTAAATCCAGAAAAATTGAAAACATGCAATCTTGGTCATTCTGGAAAGCTTGAGATATCTACTTCATCAAACAAATATTTAAAAGTCATAACATCCCACAAACAGAGCATTTGACATGTGAAATGGTCCAGAGGTCTTACTGAGTCCTGATGCTATCACAGTTTACTGATATGAACTTAAAAAATGTCCAATTAATTCCAAAAAATTCCAATCCATGCAAATGATACCAATATGAAAATATATGGATGTCAAATAGAGAAGAAAAATATTTCTAGATCAGTTCATCAAGCCCAGATCTCAAAATTTGATAGAACAGTACTTCTGGTCGGGCAAGGCTACTGATACTGGACAGAAACTTCAAAAATTTATATCTTCCTCTCTATACCTCCAAATGAGGTGCTTCAAGTTGGTACAAGTCAGTGTGATTGCCTAGTTTTTTTGTATAAAATTTCATGGTAATTGGATATTATTTGGATCTCAAATGATAGAAAACAATTTCAGACCAATTGAATAGTGCAGCAGACCAAATCCATAAATTTTGCCAATTTCAAAAAATCATGAAATATTCTGTAGACCTCCAAAAATTATGACCTTTATCTTCTCAAAAATCTCTTAATGAGACCTAATTGCATGTCAAATTTCAGACCAAGACTAACTCATTTGACTAAAAGGTGACATAGGGTTCCATAATGGTCAAATTTAGCTCCATATGAGGTACCAAACTTGCCAAATGGTCTTCCCTTGGTGTTGGCATCTTTTGAGCAAGTCTAAAAGCATATTTAAGACTTGTGTGAGCTACCCAAATGGTCCCAAACCTCATGCATCTCATTTTGGCTTTTTCATCCACACTTATACACATTTGCATCAAACTTCCAATTTGCATAACTTGGCATTACATACCCAAATTCATTTCTAAAGTTCATACATCATATACATACATGTATACATCACATAATATCATATTTACATGTGTCTCAAGGGTCATGTGCCATTTACAATAATCATATACATCATTGAACATCATTATGGTTCAAAAAGGATAAAAGCTAGACATATGAATGTCAATCTCTCTTCTTCAATGTTGTTGGCTCCCATTAGCATATCCACTTGGTTCACCTAGCATTTTAGAACATTGGAGAGGAGGGGATGAGATTCAAAGGATCCCAATAGCTCATCTCTCATTCAATCATACATAATATGTGCAAGCAAGCTTTTCAAATGCATGTATGGAAAAATGGAAGTCGTGGATATTTTCAAAGCAACCTTGGCATGTGAATCAATCATACAAGACATTCAAGAGTTCTCCAAGTGTTTAGATTGGCCTCACACTTCTCCTCATGGATTTTGCACTTGCCTCACCTATTCTTTAAGATCTTTGGACTCAACCATACTCTTAGGAGCCCACTTTGCTTTTAGGAGACTTTTTGCTATGTCTCAACCTAGCTCAAGGGTTCTTGGCTTATCCTCACCAAAGGAAAGAGTTCTTGGCCTCTCCTCACTCAAGCAAACTCATACAAACATCATAGATTCATTTAAAACATAACATGGCATCAAGGATCATAGAATATAAAGGCATGCTAGCATACTTTTCTTAGCTTGAAAATACACATACACACATTCTAAAACAAGCTAAACACACATCCATGCATGAGAGAAGGTGGAGAGAGCTACCTTGCACAATTTCACACACTTTTCTCCTTGGATTTCCCTCATTTGCCTTGGCTATACACCTACAATTTGGTGGAGATAGTTTCTCTTGGCCTAGATACAATTTATGGGAGCCAATTAGGTTTATGAAACATATTCTAAGGCTACATCACTTGATAAAACACTAGATTGCTCTATAGGCTCTATTATGGTCCATAATCACACCTAATGAAGCAACACCTATCAAATGACTTCTAGGCCTCATTCTTTCTTTTCAATTATGATTCTTGACTCCTTTTAAACCTCTTGGAGTCATCACATCATTAAAACAAAGGGTTTAGCATCATGTTGCTTCTTTAGGTCCTAATATGGAACCTATGGCACCAATTCACTTTCTTTGAGTTCTAATTTTTTTCAAAGGCCTCTACTCATCTTCACTCATCACATATGACTCAAGAATAGCCTTAGAAAAATTTAAAACTCTCCCTAGCTATAGGAACTTGCCTAGGCCGAGACTATGGGGGGAAGAAGAGTTCATGGCTTTCTTGATTTTTCCTTGATGGGAGACACACTTGGGAGGCTTCCTAGAGGTCTTAGGAGCTCAATAAAATACTCACACATGCAAGGAAACTCATATATCAAATCAATTTTTGCAAAGTGTTCAAGAGCTCTACACTTTTCTAGCTTAGAGTTCATTAGTTTTTCTTGCAATTTCTTTGCTTTCTTGGATGGGAGGTGCATGTGGGAAGCTCTCTAGGGGTCTTAGGAGCATGGTTAAATATTCAATTAAACCTAAGAACATTCATGTTAAATCAGATTTACAAGGGAGCATTTGGATCCCTAATGGTTCCATCTTGTTTCCTAATGCCCCTTTCTTGATTCTATTGGTTCATTCTTAATCCTTGCACTCCAAAACCTCTAATCCCTTCATGAATTGGACAAAAAATAGCCCCTAAGAATTGGGCTCATGGTGTCCAAATTCGTGCAAGAGGAAGGGGGAGGAAGAAACTACCAAAGAATGGAAGTTTTACCTTGTTTTCTTACTTTCTCTTGGTTGCTTTTCACTTGGCTAGCCTCCTCTCACCAAATCCGAAAATTCCACCTCTGTTCTACCTTCAAAACAGATTTAAAAGCACCATCAAACCCATAGAAATAAGGAAGAGAAGGAGGAGAAGTGACTTGCTAAGGAGAAAGCTAGATTTTCCATGGAATTTCCTACCTTTTCTTGGCTTTTTCTCCCTCCAAGAGTGCTCCTTCTTGTGCACCTAAGAGAACTGATTCTCCTCTCTATTTTGGGCAGAAGAAAGACGGTGAAAATTGAGGGCAAGGGAGGGCGTGAGAAAGAGAGAGTATTAAAAGCAAAAGAATTCAAAAAAGTTTCATTTCATCCCTCATTTTTGATATTTTCGTTTCTAATCCGTTTTAGCTCTTTTTTTAGAACCATATTTTCTATCATAAAATTTAGGTCCTCAATATTATAAAATGCCTTTGGAATTACTCAATTTGGAGCTAAAACCTTCCCGAACGATTCGGTCAAAGTTCGGGCTCACCACGGTTGGAAAACGTATATCGGAGGGGCTTTAATTGTCCCGAGGCTTCCCATGATTTTTAGGGCCTCTGAGAACCCTGGAGAACTCAAAAATTTCATTTAAAAAGCCCTCCTGTGAGTTTTTCAAATAGTGCCCATATTTACGAAAATGCCACTAGCCTTTCGGTAATTTTTTTGAATCACTCTGGCCTTGATTTCTGGGCAACTCAAGGCTCAAATCCTCATTTTTCATTATTTAGAATTTTATCATAATTTTATTTGGCCCCAATTCCTTCTATTTTGGGGACTTCCTTTTATATTTAGCCCATTTTTGATGTTTACGGAGAAACCGAACATTACGTTTCTCATGTTTACGGAGGGATCGGATGTTACAGCATTCATTTAATCACACACTTTCATTCACTTACATGTAGGCATGGATTGAAGAAGCAGCTCATATATATATATATATATATGCATGGAAGTTTCACTTCGCTCATTGGTTACATGCAACCTTCAACTCACTTAACCCTCTCACACACATCACTTCAATCTCTCACACCAAGTCAGCACACACTCAAGGCATGAGGTCCAAGACATGAGGAAGGCGAAGAAGCTGACGTGGGAATGATTTAAGAAGTGACAACTTTATTAGAAAAGAGGTTTAGAAGCGTGAAGACGTAGAAGCAACAAATGAATAACTATTTACATATAGCACCCGTTGATGGGGCATGGCTAAAGCATGTGAAGGAATAAAGAAAAAAAGAGCATGTAAGAAGCACTGGGGGGATAAGAGACTCAGGTAGTAGAGGAGACACATGATCATTAAATGATTAAGAGGAGACTCGGGCAATAAGCTCAAGGACGTCACACTTCATCTTATTCCAACCATTCATTCACACTTCATTCCATTCCATTCATCCACGTCCCCTCCATTGCAGTGGCTCATCCATCCATTTCCTCTCCATCATTCTCCACTCCATGAAGCACTAACTCCACCTTATGGCTTGCTAGGATGCAAACATTGGATTGAAGTTTGAATTTATTGAGATTAGCAAGGGATTTTGGCTAAGATTTATATTTTATTTTTTCTCTCTTTCTGCATCAATTTTTGTTCTTGTGCTTGCTTGGTTGAGTTTGTAATTGACTAAGATTGGTGTGGTTTGTAATTGATAGCTAGTTAGATATCAATTAGGGGAGTAATTGATGATTAATGGATTGAATTAAGTGTTGGATTTTTCATTGACCTTCAATTATCCATGTATGCAGTCAAGGTACTTGATGAAATGTATGTGAAAAATTGTATGCTTAATTGTTTGATTTAAGGTATTCTTGGAGTTTAATTAAACATCATAGGGTAATAATTCAGAGACTAAATTGATTGATTAATCACTCAATTCAAGTGTTCATTGATCCTATTGACAAAAATTAATTATTCAATATGGAGTTGAGGTTTTAATTCAATATTAAATTGTTAATCTCTTAAATCTTAAATCTTGTGTGGTAACTCAAGATACATTGCCATGAATACAAATAGGAACTCCTAGACCAGAACCAATGATAATTAACTTAGGATAAGAATAGTAGATACTAAGGAATAAATCTAAAGCTAGTCACAAATCCATTAGTTACTTCTTAATTCTTGCGTTTAGGTAGTAGTTTGTATTTTTGATTCAATTTAAATTCTAATTAGTTTAATTAAATCAAAAACCCCTTGAATTAGGTAGTTTTTAGGTCTCTCTTATACTAAGAAGGCTTAATTGAACATTAAAATCCATTTCCAAGGAAACGATCTGAGTTGCACCCTATATTACAAATCTTTTCCAACATAGTTTATTTGAGGTTGCTCAACACAACTGTTAAATTTGGCATCATTGCCAGGAAAATTGGATTCTCATTTATTTGAAAAGGTTTTCTAGGTGTTTTAGCTCTATTTTTTTTTTTTTTGCTTTTGCTTTATTTTGGACTTGATTTTTTGTCATTTTGATGTTGTATAACAATTGCTTTACTTGTTGGAATTTTTGTTTAACTTGCATAGAAAATTCTCAAACTTTGTTTTCCAAGGTTTTTGGGTGTTTTAAGCAAAAATAATAGCAAATCTATTTGGTGCAACATTTTTAGGCCAAATTCCTACATTTAAGGCACTTTTTTTTAATTTTTTTTAGTATTTTCTCAAAATTTTTAAGATTTTTTCAATTTTTTTGGATTTAATTTCTTTATTTTTTGTGAGTTTCTTTTGTGTGATTGTTCTCTATTTTTAAGTGTTAGATAGTTATTAGATTCATTTAATTTTAATTTTCTTGATTTAGAGTTAATATTAGTTGTAGTTTATTAGTGATTTCTTTTGTGTTGAATTTGATTAGTCTTCTCATATTCTTTGCTTTAAATGGATCCCTATTATATGTCTAATCAAGGTGTCTATGATTCTTATGAAATGATAGGATTCTTCAGAAGATGGATGAAGCTATATCAATGCTTCACAGTATACTTGAGTAATGAAGACAAGCAAACAAGTTCAATGGCCATGCTACTAACCTTACCACCATCCCTATGAGGTTCATCCCAGCTACATTGACACACTACAATTTCCATATGCAAGAGCTAGAGTATTATGCCTACAACTATCAATAGGGATATATGCAACAAGAGCCCTAATTGGAACTAAGTTGGGAAAAGAGGATGAGGCAACTAGACGCCTTTAATTTTCAACTCCAGTGGGACAATGAACAATTGTATATTCAAAACCAACAAATGATTGATAACCTCATAAAGGAGTTAGGAGTTCAAATGAATCAACCTATCTCAAGTGCTATTGAATTGAAAGAGGAGCAAATCAGAAGAGAATGTTTAGAGGAGGAAGATTCTTTTTCATTGGGTAATATTCTTCCATCTTTTAATATTTTGCAGTTCATTGAGAATGACTCTAGTATACTTGACAGCACAGTGAATACTAATGCACATGATGATATTGATTTTGAATTTCATGATGATAATGCAGATGAAGAAATTATTGTTGAATTCCTTGACATGATTGATTGCGGTAATACATTGAGCAAAAATGATACAATTGTTGATGTTCATGAGTCCTTGTATACTAATGCAATTAGTTTTTTTACCCCTTGTTGTGATTATAGTGATGATTTCATTTTTGAGCCAGTTAATAATGATTCTATTGAGTCTAGGGTAGTAGACAAGTGTGGGGGTGACTTAACATATGATAACAAGATTAATGAAATAGTGAATGTAGCATGTAACGAGAATATGGATAGTATAATTGTTGAGCAGCATATTGTTAATGATTCAGACTCTACTCTCAAATGCTTATGTGATGATTTGTATACATGTCTTGTATGTGTTAAGATACATGAGTTTCTGAGGTCTAATGATTCTGTTAAGTCCACTGATTCTTATGTTGCCACTAAAATTGTTGATGAGATTGATTCTACTAATTATGCTAATATTGATGAGAGCATGCATAGAGATGGTCATATAGATGATGTTGATATTCAGAATTCTATTGATACTTGTGCTTTTGTTGACACTAGTAAGAGACTTGATTTTGTTGTTGATCATTGTTTAGAATCTTGAGTCTACTAATGTCTTTTTGGTGAAAAAGGATATTGTTTCTTTTGCTGAGACTTCTGAACAGGTTCATAAAGTTGGTAAGCTAATTACCAATGATCAACAGACTCCCCCAATTGATATGAAGCAATTGCCAGATACCTTGAAAGAATTTCACTTGAAAGACTGTGAGAAGTTGCAATTAAATTTTTCCATTGATGCAGTGACTCTTACTGATGAGAGTCCAGTTGATTTCATAGGTTTTGATATATATCTAGAGGATTTAGTGTTCAATGTTCATAAAATTGATTTCAAGTTTTCTTTCCATAGCTTTGAACATGCTAAATTTGATTTTTCTTCTTTTATTGCTTCTAAAAGTGTTGAATTTGACTTTCCAAAAACTACTAATGGTTAAGGAAGTCTATGAATCATCCTTAAATGATCTGTCAAAATGCTTCAAAATGGTTAGACTTAAAGTTGTAAATCTAAGGAGGAATGAAGCTATTTTAATTTTGGTTTTTAACACATATGATTAGTTGGTCTTTGATAGTATCCTTTTTATTTTAGGATGTAGTTATCTTTTCTTTTCTATGTTACTACCTATTTTATTTTGTTTTGTAGGTCATAAATTGCTAGCCAGCTATATGGAAATCTAAGCCACCCTTGATATCTTTATGCCATTTCATCCAGTTGTACACTTTTCTTGCCACTCTTTATATTGTGTTGTTTATCTATTAATTGGATCTTATGCTGGCATTAAGGACAATGCAATATTTAAGTGTGGGGGGGGGGAGAACCATTCTCTTTTATTTCATCTTTTCTTTATTTTGAAGATTTTTGAAAAAAATTTTGAAAAAATAGTGTCATTTTTTTTAAAGTTTTTGTAGAGGTTGCAAGTTGAGATGATTGTAACCTGGATACACTTTGATATGATAAGTGATGGATCTTGTGTTTTGATTCAAGTGAAATGACAATGAATTTGATTTCAATGAATTATTTTGATATCTATTTGTAACTTGGATACACTTGAGCTTTATTTGTTCATTTCTAGTGTGTATTTATCTATCATTACTTTCACTCTAGAACTTGTCTTGATTCTTTGTTGAGACTACATTTGCATTTGTATGCATGAAAATAATAAGGCATTTCTTTCTTTTATACCTAGTTAGCCAAAAAGCCAACCATTACATGCATTCTATCCCTTGTTTGGCCATTCAAACCTTGTTTTATTTTCTTGATTGGACCTATAGCCATGAAAAATAAAAAAAAAATGTTCCCTACCTTATTTTAAGATACCTTATGGATTTCAAAGAGCATTACATCTAATTAGGATAGGCGAATGTGTGGTTTACATCACTTAGGTCAATAAAAGTGAGAAAGATGTTTCCAAAAAAAAAAAAGAAAAAATATAGAAAAGCAAGAGAAAAATAATTAAAAGAAAGAAAGTAAAAGAAAATCAAAGAAAGAAATATTTTGAACTTTGTTTGTATTTACTTATACTAGTTGGAAAGAAGGCCTTGAATTGCACATTCTTTCCTATCATAGGTTTTCTTTTTATTGCTTTTGAGGTTCTAAGGTATCCGTTGGTTTGTTTTTTCTTGTTTTTGTATATCCATTCATTTCATTCCCTAACCCCACTGTAACCTTAAATAAAGTCCTCTTGATTTGTACATTGCATTTAACATAGGTGGTGGAGACTTAGAAAATAGACAAGCATATGGTAGTAAGGCTTTGATAGATGGAATTTGAGTGATACATATTGCCTTAACCACTTGTGAGTTGAGAGTAAACACTTATCCTATGTGAGGGGCTATGCACTTTAATTCATTCTTTTCAAATAAAATTGCCATGGAACTTACTTTCTTGATGCAAGTGATGTTAACTTTGATTGTTGAAATGTTGAAGTGTTAAGATCATTCTTTATCTTGTGATTTGTACACTTCCTTTTTGCATTTCTATTTTTCACTTGGATCTTGAGTTTTGCCCAGGAGTGCAAAGATTTAAGTGTAGGGGAATTTGATAAAGGCTATTTTTATAATTTTATATCCTCATAATTTGGACATTTTGATAAATAATTATGGTTTATTGTATTTAATTAGTTGAGTTTTGACTTTATTAGCTGTTTATGCACTCTATTAATTAAATTACAAAATTATTAGTTTTAATACATAAATTTATTTAAATAATTTTGTAAAAATTTTTCTTACTAAATATTGTTTCTATTATTTTGTAGATTTCAATGGACAAATGAAATTTAAATGAAGAAATTGATTTGAAGTAGAAATACACGTGGTTGGAAGAATGAAAGAGAAGGAATGTGCTGCTTCCATGAAATCACACACAACCACGTGGTAAGGAAGGCTATCCAAGTCTAGGAAACTACACCAAATCATGCTACATTTCCATGTAGACCACCCCCTACATTCATTTAATCACACACTCTCATTCACTTACACATGTTCATGGATTGAAGAAGCACCTCATATATATATATGCATGGAAGCTTCACTTCACTCACGGGTTACATGCAACCTTCAGCTCACTTCACTCTCTCACACACATCACTTCAATCTCTCACACCAGGTTAGCACACACTCAAGGCATGAGGTCCAGGACGTGAGAAAGGAGAAGAAGTTGATGTGGGAATGATTTAAGAAGCCACGGGTTTATTGGAAAAGAGGTTCAGAAGCGTGAAGACGTGGAAGCAACAAATGAAGAACCATTTACATTTAGCACATGTTAATGGGGCACGGCTAGAGCATGTGAAGGAATAAAAAAGAGCATGTGAGAAGCAAGGGGAAATAAGAGACTTAGGTAGTAGAGGAAGCATGTGATCGTTAAATGATTAATAAGAGACTCAGGCAGTAAGCTTGAGGACGTCATGCTTCATCTTATTCCAACCATTCATTCACATTTCATTCCATTCCATTCATCCATCATCCCCTCCATTGCCATGGCTCATCCATCCATTCCCTCTCCATCATTCTCCACTCTATGAAGCACTAACTCCACCTTGTGGCTAGCTAGGATGCAAACTTTGGATTGAAGTTTGAGTTCATTGAGATTAGCAAGGGATTTTGGCTAAGATTTCTATTTCATTTTTTCTCTCTTTCTACATTAATTTTTGTTCTTGTACTTGCTTGGTTGAGCTTGTAATTAACTAAGATTGGTGTGATTTGTAATTGATAGCTGGTCAAATATTAATTAGGAGAGTAATTGATGATTAATAGATTGAATTAAGTGTTGAGTTTTTCATTGACCTTCAATTATCCATATATGCAGTCAAAGGTATTTGATGAAATGTATGTGAAAAATTGTGTGATTAATTATTTGATTTGAGTTATTCTTGGAGTTTAATTGGTTAATTAAACATCCTAGTGTGATAATTCAGAGGCTAAATTGATTGATTAATAACTCAATTCAAGTGTTCATTGATCCTATTGACAAAAATTAATTATTCAATATGAAGTTGAGGTTTTAATTCAACATTAGATTGTTAATCTCTTAAATCTTAAATCTTTTGTGGTAACTCAAGATACATTGCCATGAATACAAATAGGGACTCCTAGACCACAACCAATGATAATTAAATTAGGATAAGGATAGTGGATGCCAAGGAATAAATCCAAAGTTAGTCATAAGTCCATTAGTTACTTCTTAATTCATGCGTTTAGGTAGTAGTTTGTATTTTTGATTCAATTGAAATTTTAATTAATTTAATTAAACCAAAAACCCATTGAATTAGGTTGTTTTTATGTCTCTCTTACACTAAGAAGGCTCAATTGCACATTGAAATACATTTTCAAGGAAAACAATTTGGGTTGCACCCTAGATTACAAATCTTTTCCAACCTAGTTTATTTGAGGTTACTCGACACAACTATCAATACACTAAATCCTAGAAGACATATCCAACTCAATGAAATGAAATGCATAAAAGAAACCTTAAAAAAGAAGAAAGTTAAAAAAAAATCCAAATAAATTAAGCATAACCTATTTTTTTTTATTTTAACCAATCATATTGTAAAATAAAATATGTTTGAAAAATATATAATAAATTATTAATTATAATATATATGTACATAAAATAAAATTTTTAACAAGATAAAATAAAACATATTATTATTTATTAATAAAATATAAATTTTTTATAAATTAGAATTTAGAATTTTTTTTAATTTTTTAATTTTTTAAAAATTATTTCAATGATTTTCGATAGAATAGCTTGTTGAAAATCATTTCTGACAGCATAGTGTTTGATCACTTTACCGTCAAAATAGAGTTTTATATTTTTAAAAGATTTATAAATATATATTTTTTATTTTTATTAACATTATTTATTAATAAATAAATAAATTTATAAATAAATAATTAATTGAATTAAAATAGTTATTAATTATTATTAACATTACTTCTTAATTCTTTTTTATTATTCAAAATTTTACTAATATTATATTTATATAAAATAAAATTTGTATATACAATAAGATTTATATTTATTTAATATGATATGGCAGAAGATGTAGAAGATGCAAACTTGACAGAGGAAAGAGAACAATGTAAAATGTGACAAAACTATTTGTTAGAAAACCACAATTTCTAACTATCTGTGTTAGATATCATTTATTAGAAATTAACATTTTTCTTGTAGTGATTGTTGAGAATAATGTAGTTGTCTTATTAAATGTGGCTAGTAGGTTTTATCTGGGTGAGATTTATTTGAGTTTGATGATCCCATAGCTGGTACTAGTAATATTAAGGTAAATTGCTAGTTTAGACATAATGACTAGACATTACCTTAGGATCAAGATGTGTGGATGTATCTTTAAAAGCACATCAGTTAGGGTACTCTTGACATTCTTCCTACATCTCCTTTGGATGCTCCTTCTGTTATTAATCCTTCAACAAGTTCTTCATCTGCGACTTCTTTATCTCACTTTTTTAAGGAGTTTACCTCATGGAAGTGCCGTTGGGAGGTGACCAAGTTGTCTTGTGATTTTGAGGGTGATATTGAGGAAAAGGCATTTATGCCTTTGCTTAAGGATAACATAAGTGACCTAAGAATTCCTTAGAGGAAAAAATATATGAGGCTATGTCAAGTTGAGTTGCATATGTTAATAGATTCTTAGAAGGTGTCTAAATAGCAGTTGAAGCATGCTCAAGTTTGGGCATTCACAATAATATAAAAGATATAAATATGTAATAGATCACATTAAGGGCCAATTTTTTTTTTATAAGTACTCATTTGTTTGAGCAATACAATTTTCTATTATTATTTGTATTGCATTCAAGGCTATTGGAGTATTCTTTAGTGTAAACCATGTTTTTAGTGTGCATACTGAACTTAATTATTAATCCTTGGGTCATGGTGTGAGGCGATGTATCTCACTTTCAATATACATTATTATATTAATGCAATAATGCATCCTTTCTATAAGACATAGGATTTTCTTAACATTGTCCTTCGTCCTTCCTAAGGTGAGTTTCTCTAGAATAATATAGTGCTTAACTATTCCAATGCCATAAATCCTAACTAAATACTAATTCCTTAATGTTCTTGCAAAAAGTTTCCTCAATCCATCACTTTTCATCACTAATCATCTAGGCTTATAGGTGCACTATACTATTTTCCTCATATCATAACTGTTCATTGCTAATCACTACTAACTAACCTCCTTAATCAACTAATCCCTCAATATCTATGCCACTGTTTGCCACTAAGCTTATAATTATGCTAAACTAGAATTCCCTCAATCTATGTTGCTCACCTTTTCCTAAGCAATAGCTTTCCTTATGTTACAAATATTGTATAAACCTTTGTGAGGTTGTAAAAGATGTATTTGTAAAAGATACAAATCATATATATTTGAACTTCAAGCCTTTGTAAGGTCTTTAGCTAATAATGTAAATAATGAAAGGCATGTTTTTATAAAACATTTGTAATATGATGCACATTTAAAAGATGTATTTTGTAAATAATATGTATAAAAGATAAATCTTATTAAGAAGATATGCATTTTGCAATCAAATAGTTCCATTATACCTTTGAAAAGATGTATTTTGCAAATTGGAAATGTTTGTTTTATAAATAGGTTATGCCTTAGGAAGGTGTAGTTTGTAAATAAGAAGTATTTTTTACCTTTGGCCAATCCATGTAAGGGGACATACCTTTTCTTTTATTTAAAGTCTTTTTTCTTTTTTAATTTAGGGTTGTTTTGAACCCTTTTTTTCTTAGACTTCTAGTGCTTTAACCAAAGTACCTTAATATTGTTCACAATGCTTGCTTAAGGCTTCTAGTCTCTTCGAGGTCATGGTGCAAGTAGTGGCACATATCCAGAGTTGTGACTTGTTGGAGCTATTATGTAATGGCACAAACTTGGGGCCATAGCGTGTTAAGTGATAAGGTAGGTACCTTGGACCTTTGGCCTTTTTACAGCGTGTTAATCTTTCATCATAATGCATACTCAAATTCTTAGCTTCTTGCATCCTTTTCTTTTACTAGGCAGTGTAAAAATTAGAGTTTAAAAGGATATGCTAGTTGAAATCCATTTTCCTTGGTGAAAAATATCATTTTAAATTTGATAAATATGAACATACTTGAAATATATTTTCAAAATATCATTTTTCACCCTAAATCCTTTTAAAGGGTGAGATTATCCCTCTTATTTACCCTAAAATAAGGTTTAGTTCATGATAAGCAAGGTTATCCTTCTTTGCCCATCATATCAAATATAATGGGCAGGGTTATCTACCTCCCCTATGATAGATCTAAAACTATAAAATATCTATAATGAATGGAGTTATCCATCTTGCTTGTTGTAAATCTATATCTATATAATATCTATGATAAGTGAGTTTATCCATCTTGCTCATGATAAATCTATAACTATACAATATCTATGATGGGTGGGGTTATTCATCTTTCCCATGGTAAATCTATAACTATACAATATTTATGACGAGTGGGATTATTCATTGTGCCTATGGAGTTATAGCTATGTGTTTATTATAACAAGCAGCGTTACACATTTTCCCAATGGTATTATAACTATGATTTTCCTATAATGGACAACATTATCCATTTTGCCTTTGATATTATAATTTTAAGGGAGAATTAGAGTTGAGGACCTTAAGTTGAAGAAATTTACTCTGGAGGACCTATCACCATTAGGTTTAGGACAGATTACAACTGACTTTAAGTAAAACCCCATAAACCTAGTGGTAATAGGTCCTTAAACGTAAATTTTTTTACCTTTAAGTCCTCAACTCTTATTCTCCCTAATTTTATGCTATGCAACAACATGTTGTACAATAGTTTATCATTACAATTTCATAACCATGAATAACATAAACTTTATAAATATAAGCATCTATAATTATGCTAGTCCATAATCAAAGATAACACAAACTAGCTTTGTAATGACCCTAATTTAGAATTATAGTGATTATGCTTAACTAAATGATTAATAATCATAAATCAGGGTCTAAAGTCATTACAATTAGTTAAATTAAGAAAAAAGTGAGAAAATTTCAACCTTGATATCATTAAAGTTATTAATTAAGCAACCACCACTAATTGAATCCACAGGTGATCATAATTATTAATTAAGACCTTTGATTAACCATATTACTGATTTCAACTCTCAAAACCTCTTATAAGTATTCCCAAGTCATTACATAACTTTAACCTAGTAAATCTCAAGGTTTCTAGATAAAAAATAGGAGTTTGGGAACCTTCACCATGATATGGACCTTCCCCGTGGCAACTAAGTTGGTTACTGAAACCTAAAAACCAAATTTGGACACTCCTACCGTGACTTGGTGTATCCACGTGCGCAACATAAGTGGTTATTGTAAATCAAACTAAAATTTTGCATCTTATGCCATGGCTTAGCTTTCTGCGCTGCAGCAAAGTACTCTCGGGGACCTACTGTTCATGTATTCACAAATCTCATCTAGCTAGCCAACTTACTTATCATTACCAATTTAAGACTTAGGTTTTGATTCCTACTCATCTAACTACCATATATCAGCAAGTTCAAAGATTAATGGCAGCAAAAGATTCATAAACTACTAACATTATCACTCAAACATAATTCCATTAGAGGTTCTCTGCATCACTAGTTCAAATCAACATCTAATGTATCACATGATTACATTTCCAAATAATAACAAGGTTTCAAATCAGTCAACCCCCCTTCCATGACAACAAAAATGGTTCAATTATACATATCAACAGGGCTAATGCTAAATGGCCATAAGACATCAAGTCATTCATCAATTATTAGTCAATTACAATCACATGTGTTCAATCCTATGATGATAATATTATATAGATAGTCCCTATGCTTGGCAATTCATGATGCAATGTGGCAATACATAAAACTAATATTCTTGTTACACAAACCCGATTTGACAAGGTTTTCAAACCTATATGCTACCAAATTATATATTATGCTTCCATTAATTTCTCCTTGCCACTATGAGGTCCAGTCCTTAAAAATGTTAGCCTATAATTGAGGTGAGATATACAATCTTAGTAATAAGAGGTAAATTCAACATATATGTGCAAATTAATTAATATAATGCATTTTCATATCATTAAATACCAAACTCATCAATTCAGTTAGCAAATGAACTAGTTAAGTTACAAATGACTACTATCTTATACCAGTAATCACATCAAACATGTTAAAAGCCAATAACACTAGGAGAGGCCCGTCCATGATACCAATTCCCCAGTGAGTAGAACCTGGGCTCAGTGCATTCATGGGTCTAATCATAATCCGATGCCCAATCGAAGCACGATGCACGGGTGACAACCACACCATAGCTCTACCATGGACTCATAAAGTCCAATCGCACCAATAATCAAGTAGCTAACGAATCATTTAGCATTTCAAAATCATACATGTATAGCAATATTAGATTAAAATGAGTATATACATGGAATTAAAAAATTAACCCCAATTACCTCAATGAAGCCCAATTACTCTTCCTCTAACTACCATTAAAATCCAAATGCACATTAAGCCTATGACAAGTATAATTATCATCATTTCTAACAACAAATCGAAAACCAAAAGAGTTGAACTACCAATAACTACCTAGAGGCTGCTTACCTAACCACCAATGGATTCCAATTTCGGATTCTAACTTACCCACACTAGAAACCACCATAGTTCACTCCAATTTTTAAGTAATTTCGCATAGAATCAAAGCTCATATCATAAGTCAACTATAGGGGTCTCAAGCTAACAAAAAATGCATCAAAATGGGAAGAAGATACTTACCTAATAATACCCATAGGCTTAACCTCCAAAAATCCACCATGGAAGCACCAAACAATAAGTTTCAATTTTGGGTGGAAGATAAAAATGCTCCAAATGAGAAACTAATCTGGTCAAATAGAAGAGAAAGAAGAGAAAGTTAAGTTCCATGAAGGTTACCTTAGTTGAATCTTGCTCTAGGTGGGAGAAATGGAGCCAAAATAGTGATGGAAACCTTAGTCTCTCCTCAAGGTGCCAAAATAGGTTTTCACTTCTGCAGAACCAAGTGTTTTTCTCTCATAAATGGGTGTGGTTGCTAAACCTTTAGGGTTATTAGTGAGAAATGGGCTGACTTATCAGCCCAAGGTCTAATTGAATTTATTTCTAGTTGTTGGGTCATTGCTTGGTGAAGTGAGCTACAGAAACTCTTGGGGTTGGAAAGAAATGTACTGGCCCAAGGCCCAAAAATCCATTTGGGTTCTGGTGTAACATTATTGGGCCTCAAATAAAAAAGTTTATTAAATTTTTAGGTTGACTTAAGGGTCCATTCAAATTGGGTTTGCTTAAGAGTGTAATTGGGCTTTTAGGAAGAATTGTACCTTCTTATAATTAGGAATGGACTTCTATATTGGGCTCCAAACATAACTAAAGGGATCATATGGCCCAAATTAAATATTCATCTCTCTTTCTACTTAATTAACTTTATTAATTGCCCAAATTAATTCCCTAATTCATCATGATTATCCTTGGTTAATTTCGGGTTGTTACAAGCTTCATAACTAAAGATTGTTAAACTACTATATGTAATTTAGAAATATTGTTACTTATCTAGATTTTTCAATGACGTGGTTAAGTTGAAGAGGATTATCCTATTTGTCCATTTTGATCCTTCAAAGCAAAATGATGAAAGCTAATTGATCCCTTACCTGGTGCACCAAATGTTTCTGGTGAGATCATAATCAAGAAGAGAAAGGATAGTAAAGGGGCATGTTCATGTGTGTGTGTGTGAGAGAGAGAGAGAGAGAGAGAGAGAGATCATAAAGAGATGGTAACTTGTATTAAAGGGTATAAAGAAATAGAAATATAATGGCAAGACAAATTAAAGATTATAATTGTTAGGCTTAATGGAATCTATACAATCGTGTTTGATGCTTTAATCTTATGATGTTTGATTTATGGTCCTCTTTTGGTGTGATTATGAGGTCTCTACTTGTAACCTTCAGGGGTAGTGAGTTGATGAAATAGGTCATGCTATTTTGCTTAGTGGAGCCATAGATGCCATCTAGTCAAGTGGCTTGCCATGTATGAGCTATTCTGTTGAGAGCAACTTTGATATTTTGCTATGTTAGTTCGTTAAATGAGACTCAATGAATGGTAACTGTTAAGTGGTTTGGAGCTTCTAGAATTAGACTAGACTAGGTTAGGCTAATCTGAACTTTTATAGCCAGATAGCACCTATAACAATATCTATGACAAGTGGGGTCATTTGTCTTGCCTATGGTGTTATAGCTATATTTTTCTTATAATGGATAGGATTATCTATCTTGCCCATAGTATTATATGTATAATTTTCTTATGGTGGGGTGTATTTGTCTTGCTAGTGATCTTATAATGTTAATGCTATGCAATAACATGGAATGCAATGATATATCATTATGTAATTTCATAACCATGAATAACATAAAGCATCTATAATTACATAGGCAAGTCCATAATCAAAGATAACACAAAGTAGGTTCATAACTAAAGATTTTTAAACGACTATATCTAAGTTAGAAATCTTGTTATGGTAGTTCAGTCAAGAAAGATTATGCTATTAATTCATTTCAATCTTTCAAAGTAGAAGGATAAAAGAGAGCTGACTGATCCCTTACTTGGTGTGCCAAATATTTTTGATAGAATTGTGGTTAGGACAAGAAAGGATAGTATAGGGGGATAAGAGAGAAATGATGACAAGATGATAATTCGTATCAATGGGTCTAAAGAGATAAATATACAACAACAAGATAAATTATAAACTATAATCTTTAGGCTTAATGGAGTGTATAGAATGGTGTTTAATGTTTTAATCTCATAATGTTTGATCTATGGTCCTCTTTTAGTATGGTTGTTTAGTGGAGTTATAAAAGTTGTCTAATAAAGTGGCTTACCATGCTAAAACCATTCTATTTAGAGTAACTTAAGCAAATTGCTGCGTCAATTCTTTGAATAAGGCTTGATTATTTGTAGCCATTGAGTAGTTTGGCCTTCTAGAATTGGACTCAATTAGATTGGGTTGATCCAAACTTTTATGGTGGAGTGGCACCTATAACAATGTATGAAGCTATTTATGATGACAATCTAGCAGTATCTTATTGTATATCTTGCAACATGGATAATAAATAAATAAAATTAAATTGTCATCATAACTTTTTCAACAATTAACCACTACAATAAATTTAATGAATATAAACTAGCTAATTGATATTTTCACTAAAATTAGTCTTGATGGTTGTGAAGGTTAACTTGGTGACACTTTAGAGATTATTAGGTGAGTGCATAATTTAATGATGCTAAAAAAAGAAATTTTTTTTCTAAACCCTACCAAATATATGTTCGTTCACCTTTTTTGTTTTCAACAAAAATAAAAATAAAAAATAAAAAATAATCTAACATACTAAAAAAAAAACTAGTAGTGAAAACAATTCTAATATATTATGGTAGAAGAATGACAAGGAAAAAAGGAAAAATTATACTTTTGATCCTTATAATTTCACTTAATTTTTAATGTGGCCTTTATAGTTTAAAATTTTATAATTTAAATAATTTTTAATTTTGTCTCTGTCATTATACTTTTGTCAATATTTCACCATATTTATGAGTTAATCTTACTTTGTTATACATATTTTCATCTCTTTTGTTAACATTAGTTATGCATATTTAGAGTGTTAAGATGATAAATAGTTAGCTACCCCAATAAAATTTAATAGAATACTTATAAAATTTTAATAGTAATAACTAAATTAAAAAATTTGTAAACTGTAAGAACCCAATTATAAATTTTTAAATTAAAAAAATAAAATTAAAAATTAAAAAAAATGGTGATTAAAAGCATAATTTCCCCCCAAAAAAATGAAATGACTTCATCATTAACAAATATTTATTTTCATCTCACACAAAACAATGAGCAATTCCCCTCGACCCCTGCAACTATTAATTTCAGTATCCTCTATATTAGTCTTTCAAAATTTCTCCTCTTCTTGTACTTACACAGAAAAAGAATGAAGAATTTATGGCATTGCAACGATCATGATGAATTAAATTAGTGGAGATTCGGTAAAACTAATTAGCTAGTTTTATACTTATGTAGAAAGATATTTAATCCATAAGTTCATGCTATATATTGAAAAAATAATTTACCATAGCTCAGAAATGACCTAGATCACAATTAATGGTTGATTCTATGGATCATTCAAGTTGATAGTTATCTGAAATTTATTAGCAAATATATATTATCTTCAGTGTGCCCATGCGCCCAACGCTTTTCTCATCATCAGCTGATAAGGTTCTTCACAATTTGAATACGATGCTCACCTTTAAGGTGTGCTGAATATAGGATGGCAAATATAAAAAAGAAACCTAAAGCGTTCTTAGATTAGAACTTAGAATTCCCTATCTCATATTAGAACCTTTGTCACCATCTTCAACTTTCTTCCATTGTAGGGATATAACTTTGTCTTATCGTTACTAAATAAGTCTGCTATTGTACAGCTCTACAATAGGAACCCTGTGGAGATCCGCAGGAACATAAGAAATGGAGACAAAGGAAAAATTCTCCCAATAGCAGGGATCAAAGACGCAGATGAGAAAAATAATTGATGACGAGGACAGAAAGTAGGAAACATTTCCTACCCCTGCCCCACATGGTTTCCATCTCTAGTACTCACTATTTATATTCATGTGGTGGTGCGCTGATAGGGCACTGAAAGCTATATAATATATATATATATATATATATTAAATATAATAGTGAATATGTTAAAAATTGTGTATGAATTTTGTTTATAAAATTCATGCCGAAAGCATTTCCACTTACACATTGAAATGTATGACCAAGCATATTCTGGAAACGGAATATCTCAAGCCCTATATTGGAGCAAGAAATAATATAAAAAAAAAAAATCCAAATTTAATCTTATCACTTTACTTTGATACTTTTAGATAAGAAACCTTTAACCATGATCAACCTAAAAACACATCAACATAGATATACAAACGTAGCTACTTGTGAAAAAGGCGTAAATTTCAGACTATATATATATATATGATCAAACCCCAACAAAATCCACACATTTTGTTGAGCCAAAGGTGATTGATTACCATGGCTAGCCACCCTCCAATCAAAACCCTCGCAGACGACTTCACAACAGGAGCTTTCCCCAAAACTGCACTGAACACCCCAAACGCCAACAAGGCAAGGCTCACAACACCCACTACGACCCCTAACCTCATCTTGTATTCTTTTATAAACGCCGCCCCCAGCAGTGGCACTACCGCACCGACCGTAAACGCAACCGCCGAGGCCACGGCTGCGTGAAACGGGTTCGATAACTCTGCTTTCCTCACCTCTTTTCCATCTCTCTTTAACTGAGCTAACTCCAAGGGCCATACTACAAGCCCCACCGACCAAGCCAGCAACCCCGGTGAGGATCATTGTCTTGACGTCCTTCGTTACGGCTCCGACTCCCATCATGAGCGACGCCGTCGAGATCAAGCCATCGTTGGCTCCGAGAACGGCAGCTCGAAGCCATTGGGCCCTTTTGGAGTAGTCAACGACCACGATTTCTTTTTGCTCCACATCATGATGGTTCTCTTGATGTGCTTCTATGTCAAAAAAGCTGGTTTTTGAAGGGACTGGGAGTTCAGTGGGAGAAACTGGAGCGATTTGGCTTGGCTAATGATCTGCCATAGAAAGCTATTGGTTTATAATGAAGAAGAAAGTAATGAGATTTTGAATATGGGAATGTGGAGGACACACGCCTTGGGATGAAGCTATTTATAGATGGAAACAGTTGGGACGTGGAAATTAAGAGAGAATACTGTAGTAGTGGTATGGAGGAATCTTATAAGTTCACAGATAGAGGGAAATTAGCACCCACTTTCTCCAAGTGGTGCTCTTTATATTACAGAAAAAATTAAAATAAGCAGTGACTTCCTCGAGTTAACAATTAACGACGCTCAAATTGTAGGGACCTATATTTGAATTTTTCCTCTGGTTTAAGGCTTTATTAACCCACCTTTAACGGTAAATTCCCGCGGTTTTTATGTCACTGTCTGCTAAGTGTGGTTGCTGTTTTTTCTATTCTAAACTTCAGCCGTCAAATCACAGAGAAGTACTTACAGGTAAATATGAAGATTAAGCGCGGAGCACTTGACAAAAATAGGGATGGTGGAGGACGACGTCGTGAGTATACGAGAGTTAGCGAAGCCATGAGTAGTTTAATAGACTGGTTAGGAAAGATGAAGGGGACGGTAAAAAGGTGTTAAATTATATGAAAGTTATTTTAGAAATTTTAACTTTCATATAATTAAAAATGTCTAAATTTAGAAGTGGGGGACATATTATGGCAAGATTAATAGACCAAGTGTCGATTACAATTTTTTTTTGAGATTATGATAGATATTACAATTAGAAACAAAATCAGAGTCAGTAAATACAATTTTCTTTATTAATTATATTTGTTCAATGAATATCAATTGATTGTTTAATTAATTTAGACTATTAATAGGAATATCTGATCTGGTAATTAATTATTTTTATTTGTGTTAAATTATAAGGAGATATTACATCATGTTAAATTTTTGAAAGACTGGACGACAATAAATTTGACTAACTATGGTAGTTTCTTAGGATCAAGCTCCAAATATTTCTTTGTAAAATTTTCAATCTTGGCATAAATAGCCAGTCTTTGGCTTGATTTGAGGATGTTGATGGTTGAAATAGCCGCATGTTAATTCGGACACCACCCAATACTAAAAGTATATAAAAGGTACATGTTATTAAAGTCTAAATTGTTTATTTTTTTTCATCAATATTCGTTCACTTCTTACTTTCTGAAGTTTTTATTTTTATAGATAAAAAAACGATATTTTTAATGAAATTAATTTAGAGTTGACTAAAGATGTGTGAACGCAAGAGCCGTGTTCTTGCATTACTAACGCTATCTTCCAACCTCCTTTAATTTTGCTTTCAGAGGATACTGCGCGGACGCAAGGGCGGAGGCAGAAAACAATTTCTGGGGAGAAGGTGTCACATGTAGTTTTATAAGAATTTATATGCAAACCTTTTTTTTTTGTGTCAATATGTAATTTTATGAGAATTTATATGCAAATTTTCTACTTTCTAAAGATTTATTTTTAAAGAGAGAAAAGAAAAAGATATTTTTAATGAAATTTATTTAGACATTACTAAAGACGTGTGAAGGCAAGAGCCGTGTTCTTGCATAACTAACGCTATCTTCCAACCTCCTTTAATTCTGCTTTCAGAGGATACTACGCAAGGGCGGAGTGCAGAAAAAAAAATCTGGGGGAGGGGTTATATGTAATTTTATACGGATTTATATGTAAATTTTATTTTTAAGGGTGATATATAATTTTATGAGAATTTATATAAAAATTTTATTATTTTGTTGCGCCATACTTAAAATTTGACCAATTTTTTTATATACGTAATAATTATTACCAAAATGGAGGGGGAAAAGGCCCTTCACTTGTCCCTGCCTTCACCCCTCTGCGGACTGAAAGTGATTCAAAGCCAGAATATTTTGTATACCAAGAAAATGAAACAAAGCAAGTGTAGCATAATAAAATGCAGAGTTTGAGGTGTTTATTTTATTTTATTTTTATAATAATAGCTCAGAATATTGAATTTAAAACTTGTTACAAGCTAGTCTATTCATTTGAGTTGTCAAAATGGACTAAAATTTCTAACTTGACTTACCATGTGGGTTAAGTATACTAGATTGATTAACTCATAAAAAATGATAATAATAATAAAAGAAAAACGAGTTCTCCCAAACAAATTCTAGCATCTAGAAGGAGTACCAATATAAAGTTGATAATAACCAATGGAAGAGAATTAATGGGATAGATCCCCTGCAGTCAAGAAGCTTGGCTGCGATCAAGCTTCTGATTGCAGAAGGTACAGTCAATTTTTTTTTAAGGGGTTGTAAATTTTGATTGTGAATATAAAATTTATAATTTTAAAGACAAAAATTTTAATTATAAAAAAATTATATTTTAAAAATTTAATTATATAATATAGTTAAAATTTTTCTTTTAATTAAAATTTTACCTTTATAATTACAATTTTTATGTTGGTAATTAAAATTTGTAGCCTCTTAAAAAATTAGTTGTTTTAGCTGACTACACCCCTTGCAGCAGTTAGAAGCTTGACTGCAGGGGATCCGTTTTGGAGAATTTAAGTGATGAAGAGAGACAAAAGATGTAATAGCCATACACAGGGAACACATTAATTTGAGCGCACAAAAATCAAACTAAATGGCCAAACCAGACTCAAAAGTTACTCATAGAGGTAGAGCGAACGTCGTCGCTTGTCAAAGGAGGCTGGGTCGTCGCTGGCTGGTGGCTATGTTACAAACCCTAGGCTTAGTTCTCATCTCTCCCGGATCTTTATTACTCACTTTGTCTCAACGAACGAAGTTTAAGAAACTAAAAGGCCCTCAAAGTCCAACGAAATCAACAAACTAGTACAATAGTGTTTAGCTTTAGCATTTAGAAACATTGGAATATGAATAGGATAGGATGATGGGTTCGGCCACAAAAAAATAAATTAAAAAAGAAAAGCCAACTCGCGAAGGGTTAGCCTTTTAACCCATAGATTAGGTGGGTTAACCCAAAATAAACCTAAAATTATGAGTTAGTAAAATCTAAACCCAACTCACCATTTTAGGGGATTGAATGATCAACTAACGGATTCCACCCATTTTGATGCCTATAATTCCTCCTCATGGCTTATTTTTTACACTTATGTTCTTTGTATAAATAAATTCTGAGTTTCCGATCTCTAGGCATGGGGGAAAAGACAGAATCAAATGGATACAGTGTTACTATAACACCAGGAAGAAGGAGGAAATCTCAATCACAATATCTGGTGGAAGGATATTTGGAAATTGAAGCTTCCAATGAAAATCCTTTAATCGAAAACCTTGCCATACTCGTTAGAGGAAACTCGACTGATTATCCATTTCGATGCGACCAGGTTGAGGCATTAGATCACTTTTTCCCCAGCTATCCTTTTTGCCTAGGCTGTTTGATCAGATTTGAATGCATCAACCCTCATTTAGTGATTGAATGGATCAATAACCTTCTTGAGTGATAAAAATTTGTCAAGTCTAGATGTGGAGTTCCTAGAAGAAATAATAGTGATTTGTCGGTGTATCTTTTCTCACTGAAATAAAGTTCTTTTCGAAGGGGTTTGTGCCAATTCTTCAACGTCACTGGAAATAACGATGAGGGTGATGATTGAGGTAGCTATGTCTAGAAGATCAGTTAACAACTTCAAATTGGGTGGACATAATAGTAGAAGAATTTTAGATAATCAGTATGAAAAAAGGAAAAAAAAATTGTGTTTCAGCATCCCCTTCAGCTCGAATCCGAATATCCCTAAATCATAATGGATATTTCTCCAAAAACTAGAAATTTGAGACAAAATAATATTCCATGTTGGAATTGTGGTGCGCTTATGTCAAGAGTTTCCTCAGGCAAACCTCAAAAAGATATATAAAGAAAAACAAATGTCCTACGACTTGATCAATTATGTGCGTCAATATAAATTTTACAAATGCCAATATACAATTTACATTATTTACATAAGCACTAATGCTGCTGATTCTCTCTTCATTCATTTGCATTCTGACTTTGAAGATGAAGATCACTATCTGTTTTTAAATTCAGAATAAAAAGATAATGGCTTGTGGCTTTCGTGTGGAGAACACGTTCCTCCCTTCTATTTTATTGTTTCCATTACTTTAAAAAGCCTGCCATCGGCTCTGTCAGCAATGGACATATGATAGATATTTTTCATATTAATAATATTTTATAAAATGTCTGGTCATAATAAAACAACATTTGGTGCATTGATTTGCATTATACGTAAGCTAGTGGATTTGTGCCAAAACGGACCAATGCTTGTCTGCCAATTAATTCAATTCTGAGGATTAATTAGATGATGTTCAAGTACCGGGTTTGAGTCTTTGAGACTTTCATATTTGAATGAATATTTCAAGTTTGGAACCCAGATTTAATTATAAGAGCCATATGTTTCTGCAAAAGATTGGCTTTCCCGAATAAAATAACTTTGCTGTTGTATAATTTGAAATCCATCTGAGACTTCTTTAATCCATTTTGGTTACATCATCAAAATTTAAGTCCAACAACTTGAGGCCACTATTCATTTTATTGGTTTGAAGTAAATCCCTTTATAGCTTTGAATATTTTATACTGCTAGTGCTGGGATTTGATGTCATAGATGCTGAAAATCTTCAATAGGAGACTTTCTTTTGTAAATTTAGTATGCCTAAAATTAATGAATATTTATTATACATAATTAGAAGAATACCAGTATATTAAAGTTACGTTTTTCTTTTTCTCATTTATTTATGAGTAAAAGTTGTAAGTCACGTGATATTAAACCTACAAAAGAAAATCCTACCGCATAGTATAAATTGGAACACATATTAGTCATCAAATATATATAGCCTGCCTTGATGAAGCAAAAGCAATTGTTGTAATCTGGGAATAGTTATACCCCTCTTAAGAAAGCTTGGATGGATATTTATATTCCGTTAGATGAACAGATGAAAATTGACATCTATATGAACTTAAAGGCTCGAAAGTTTGAGTTGAAGACCAGACCAAATACACCTGATATTAGTAACCTACAAATGTGTGCTGATTTTGTCCAATGCTGGGATTTAATGTCATAGATGCCATTGCACTTCTGAGGTTAGATGAGCTTTGTGTTGAGTCCTTTGAGATAAGGGATGTTAAAATATTGTCGCATCGTTTAATACATAAAATTATTAGCTATAAAAATAGAAAAAGAGTGATAATGTAAATGAAATAGAATAATTACATTTAATATGATATAGAAAAAAATGAAAATGTATTACAACAAAATCGTTCATTACCATCTGAAACATTGGTTGATAAAAAAGCACATTTTAGTTAGGAAAAACATAATTTTGATTGAAAATCCAATCGCTTTGTTTAGTTGGAATTTGGTTAGTCTATATTTTTTTTTTTACCAACTGTGTCATACTTGGCTTCATTAGCCCATTAGACACCAATGATACAACTAAACCATGTATTTAAGGGTAACATTGGCTTTTTTACATATCAATTATGGTTATATGGATTCAAAGTTCATATTTTTCTTTTTCTTCATTCATATTTATCATAAATACATTTGTTTTGACCATTTGGCCATGGAATACACGTAGGAAGTTCAAGAATTCATATAGCCCAAATTTGCCATCTAACCATAATTCTACAAAAATTTTGACAATGTATATCTCAGGCTATCACTATGTAACGAATGCAATTTCCGTAAAACAACAAAATGAGCCGTATAAAAGCAAGTCCTATGAAATGAGCTAAATAATATCCCAAAAAATTTTGGGTAGAGTCCTAGACTCCTAAAAATGATAATTTTAGGCTCAGACGAAAAGAAAAAATGGCCTTAGGATGGTGAAATAATTTGTGACGGAAATTGACAAAACATAATGGCATTTCCATAAATAAATGCAACTTTTGGAAAAATACATAGATGGCTTTCTAAATGAGAAATTTGAGCTGCCCAAGGTTCTCAAAAGTCTCAAAAACCATGGGAAGCTCCAGGATCGGTAAAACCCCTCCGGTGTACATTTTTCAATGGTGGTAAGCCTGAATTTTGACGGATTCGTTCGGTAAGGTTTTAGTTCTAAATTGAGTAATTCTAAAAGCACTATTAAATTGGAAACCTAAATTTTATAATGAAAAATATGATTCTCAAAAAGGAACTAAAACAAAGCCAAAACGAAATTGTCATTATAGAAGGACAAAATTGAAATTTTTGCAAAAGTGTGTTTCTTGAAGCTTCCACACACTTCTCCTTTCTTCTCCCCCTCAAATAGCACGACTTTCCTCTACCCAAAATATAGAAAATGACCTTCTCTCTTAGGCACACAAGAATTGTAACACCATATATTTTTAGCTTATTTTATAATATTCTCATGTATCACATCATCAATTCCATGAAGGAAGTGAGAAAAATCCATTAAAATAATGCATTTAATTGTGCTGCGTCGTGTATAAAAATTTCATTCGGTGTCACATGGACCGTGTGAGCTCATACAATGCATTCTCATATTTATTTACATGAATACAACTCATTTGAATCATAAAATATGGCCTACAACTTAAGAATCACGAAGGGAAGTCTAAAATATGCATATTAAATTTCGGCCAGAATTTGCTCATTTTCTGATCAAATTTAGAAATTCATAACTAATTTTATAAAAATTAAAATTATATATTCTTGGACATTCTGGAAAGCTATGGATGTCTACTTCATCGTAAAAATATTCCTGACTATAACATCGATTACAGATGATGTTTGACATCTGAAAAGATCCAGAGGTCAAACTATCCACTGGTGCTGTCACAGATTTCTGTAGCAAGCTTCAAAAATGTCCAATTAATTTTAAAAAAATCCAATCCATGCAAATGATACCAATTTAGAAAGCTGTGGGAGTTATCTAGAGGGAAAAAATAATTTTAGACCAGCTTAGGTAGCCCAGACCTTAGAATTTAATGGAACAGTAACTGAGATCAGACAAAACTCTTGATATTAGACAGATTCTTTAAAAATTTATTTCTCATTCTCTAGACCTCCAAATGAGGTGCTTCTAGTTGACACAAGTCATTGTGAATATCCAGTTTCTTTTTATAAAATTTCATGACAATTGGATGTCATTTGGGCCCTGTGTGACAATTACATTTTGAACCAGATGAATAGTGCAGCAGACCAAAATCAGAAAAATTGCTAGTTTTGGAAATTTGTCAAATATTTTGTAGACCCCTAAAAATTATGTTCTTTACTTTCCAAAAAACTCTCAACAAGCTCTAATTGTATACAAAATCTCATATCAAGAAGAGCTTGTTTGACCAAAAAGTGGCATAAGTTCCATTATGGTCAATTTTGGCCCTATATGAGGTACCAAAGTAACCAAATGACTTTTTCTAGGGTTTGGCACCTTTTGGGCAAGTCTAAAAGCATGATTGAGACTTGTGTAAGCTGCCCAAACGGTCCCAAACTCCATGCATCTCATTTTGGCCATTTCATCCACATATATGCATAATCCCATCAAACCACCAATGAAGCTAAATTGTCACTATATATCCATTTCACATTCTAATGACTATAAAACATATTCTCTCATTCATACATGGCATAATATCATAATTACACATGTTTGAGAGGTCATAGACCATATACATTATTGGATTACATCATTTGACACAATTATGGCTTTAAAGAACTAAAAATTATGCATTAGGTTGTCAAGCCCTCTTCTTCAAGGTGGTTGGCTTCCATTACCTTGTCTACTTGGCCCACCTAGCATATTAGATCATTGGAGAGAAGGGAATGAGATTTAAAGAATCCCAATAGCTCATTTCCCATTCAATCACATATAACATATGCAAAGCAAGTCTTGAAAATGCATGCATGGATAAAATGGAAGTCATGAACATTCAAGAAGTAAGCTTGGCATATGAATAAGTCATATAAGACATCCAAGAGTTTGCCAAGTAGATGGATTGGCCCTACCCTTTTCCTCATGGATTTTGGACTTGCCTCACCCATTCTTTAAGAAATTCTTGGGCTCAACCATGCTCTTGGGAGCCCACTTTGCTTTTGAGAGACTCTTTGCTTTGTCTCAACCAATTTTAAAGGTTCTTGGCTCATCCTCACCATGGTTAAGAGTTTTTGGTCTCTCCACACTCAAGCAAACTCATAAAAACATCATAACATCATTTAAAACATAATATGTCCTCATTAAATCATGGCATATAAAATCATGCTATCATACTTTTTATGGCTTGAAAATACACATACACACATTCTAAGGCAAGCTAAACACACATCCATGCATGAGAGAAGGTGGAGAGAGCTACCTTGCACACAATCACACACTTTTCCTTTTGAAATTTCCTTCCTTGCTTCGGCCACACACACAAACTTGTGGAGAAATTTTCTCTTGGCCTAGACATAATTTATAAAAGTCAATTAGGTTCATGAAACAAATTCTAATGTCACACAACTTGCTTAGACACTAGGTTGTTCTATAAATCCCATTATGGTCCATAAAATGCACCTAATGAAGCAACACCCCTCAAATAAATTCTAGGCTCCATTTTTTCCTTTCAAATATGATTCTTGACTCCTTTTAAGCCTCTTGGAGTCATCACACAATTAAAACAAAGAGCTTAATAACATGTTATTTCTTTAGGTCATAATGTGGAACCTAAAGCACTAACTCACTTTCTATGAGTTCTAAATTTTTTCCAAGGCCTCCCCTCATTTTCATTCATCATATATGACTTAAGAATGGGTTTAGAAAAATTTAAAACTTTCCCTAGCTACCCTTTCCTTGCTTGGCTGAGACTATGGAGCTTATTGGCCTTCATGGAACTTTCTTTGTTTTCTCAAGGGAAGAAGCATATGGGGAGCCTCTTAGGGATCTTGGGAGCTCATTTAAGCTCTTAATTAGACCTAGGAATTATCATACAAAGTCAGATTTTACAAGGTGTACACAAAACCCTAGAATTTGCATCTTGAAATTTAATGGTTTTTTTGTTAATTCCCTTTACATATTCTTAATCTCCACACCCTTTTTCCTTAGATTCATCCTTGTTTCTGCCTAAAAATTATCTCCTCCTAGGGTTCCTTATGTGTGTCGAATTGGAGAATAAGAAGAATCAAGAGTAGCAACCATAGGAAGAGAAATTAACTAGTTTCCTTGCTTTTTCTTGCTTGAATCTTGCTCTCTCCAAGCTCCTCTCTTCAAATATGAAAATTCCCTTGAGTTTCTCCCTTCGATCAGATTTATAAACTCCATTTTAATCAAAGCAAACAAAGGAGAATGAAGGAGGGGAGGTGTGGATGAAGAAAAGCATGAAAAACTACCATGGAAACATACCTTTAAGCTTGAATTCTTCCTTCTTCTTCTTCCTCTCTTGTGCGCCCAAAACCCTAGCTCCCTTCTTTGAAATTAGGCAGAAGATTCTGATTCCAAATGAGGGAGAAAGTGGGGCGCCACCTATATATAAGGGGAGGAAAGTGACTTTTTCAAAAATTCCTATTTTGCCCTTCATTCTTTGCATTTTTGTTTCTCCTTTGTTTTAGCTCCTTTTTTAGAACCATCTTTTTCATTATAAAATTTAGGTTCCCAATTTAGTAAAATACCTTTGAAATCACTCAAATCGGAGCTAAAACCTTCCCGAATAAGTCTGTCAAAGTTCGGGCACATTGATGTTGGAAAACATCCACCAGAAGGGATTTAACTGTCTCGGGGCTTCCCATGATTTTCAGAGCCTTTGAGAACCTTGAAGAACTCAAAATTTTCATTTAAAAAGCTCTCCTGTATGAATTTCAAAATTTGCTCAAAATTATGAAAATGCCATTACGTTTCGTAGGATTTTTGTTAAAATTTGTTTATCTATTTTAGCTCCATTTTTCCTTCTGTTTGAGGTTAAGATTCTCATTTTTAGGAGTCTAGAATGTTACTCAAATTTTTTGGGACCTTAACTAATTCATTTTAGGGGACTTGCTTTGAAAATGATCCCATTTCTGTCATTTAACGAAAATAGGACATTACAAGAAGGGGAAGAAAAGGAGGACAAAAATCAAGGAAAAAGTAAGAAAATTTGTAGATTTTTATGCTTTTTCTTCCTCCAACTTTGCTCCCCTCCTTTTATGCTTTCCTGAGATGTTTGGTTCTATTTTTGGTCCAGAACTTAGAGGGGTAGTTCAAAAATTTTGAGGAGAGGTAAACCAAGAAGAAGAAGCCTTGAAAGCACACCTGAAACCAAGGTAATTGTTTGTTGTTATTGCTTCTTCTCCTTGCTCCATGGATGATGCTTACTCGGCCTAAACTAGAACCATATAGGGGGAGCATTTTCTATCTAAAGACAAGAGAGGAACTAGGGTTTTAGACCATGAGGAAGAGGAATATGGCAAGAAATTCTAAGAAAAACCTATAGAAAACAAGATAGCAAAGTGTAGACTACTTTAGGGTTTTGTAAAATTTGATTTTGTGTGAGTAATTCCTTTGCTATTTGAATGTTTCCTTATACTCCTAAGACCTTTAGAAACCTTCCCAAGTGGCTCTCCCATCAAGGAAAAATTAAGAAGTCCAAGAACCTCATTTATGGTGCTAGTTTCGGCCAAGCTAGGTTCAAGGGGCTAAAGAGTGTTTTAATTTATTCTAGCCTTGGTTTGGGACTTTATATGATGTTAGAAGATGAGAGAAACCATTGGAAAAAATTTAGGAGCCATGGATTGGAAGATGGAACAATAGTGTCCATAATGGTGCCTTATGAAGTAACTTAGTCTTCTAATTGTGCAAGTGGTTATATGAGGGCTCCAAGGACCTTAATTGAGTTCAAGAGGTCTAGAAATGGGAAGAGATGGGAGCCTAGAACTTGAAATGTGAGAGTTGCTTCATTAGACCAATTATGAAACTATTATGCCACTTATGAAACCAAGTGTGTATTCAAGCTTTAGTTTAGTGTCTTGGCTTGCTTTAAGTGTGTAATTGTGTGTTGTTCATGGTGTTTAGGCCAAGAGAACATACACCCACCTAGGTGTGTTTGTGGGATAAAAAAAGGGAAGGAAAAGGATCAAGGAAAGCTTACATAGATCCAAGGTATCTCTCCACCTCTTTCTCCTTGTATTCTTGTGTGCATATGTATGTCTTTGTGTGTTTGTATATACTCTTGTGACTTGAGAATATGCCACTTGATGCCTTGACACGACATTAGTACCAATGTGTTTCTTTAAATGGCTTTGGTTGTGGAAATCGCTCATAAGGGTGAGGTGATGCCAAAAATCCCTTAATGAAGGTGAGGAGATACCAAAAGTCTCATGGCATGGGTAAGACAAGGCTAAAAGTCTCTTGGAAGGGTGAGGCCAAGTCAAAAGTCCCTAAACCAAGAGTGAGGCAAATCCAAAAGTCCTAGAAATGGGGTGAGGCAAAACCAAAAGTCCCTAAAGAATGGTCTTGGCTTGAATGTGACTAAGTGGCATAGAGATTGTGACTTTGCATACTTTATGGTTGCCAAACCTTCCATACATATGCTTTGATGTGCATATGCCTTGAATGTGTGTGTGAATGGGTGTGTGAGCTATTGAGATTCAAGGAATCTCACTCCCCTTCCCCCTTTCCTCTTGACATGATTAGGTGATACTCAAGAAAAAAAAATGCAAGCCAAGGGAGTTAAAAAGCCAAGTCTTGATAATTATGTAGTTTGTTATGGAATCGAATGCTAAAGTTGTTTTGTACATATTATTTTTGTGATGTAAGTGAGTGGCTCGTCGTACAACCCTCAAAATAATACTAGGCTGATAGAATATATAGTTAGTGGCACAACCTAGGTCATCTCTCTCGGAATTGGCGTTCAATGTTTAATTGAGTTTCTAAATGTTAAAAGACTCTAAAAATTCCTAAATTAGGGGTTTTGATTTAATTAAACTAAACTGAATTAAAATTCCTAAATTCTATCTAATTAGGTGAATTATGAATGAAAGATGGACTTGTGACTAGTTTCGGATTCGTCCCTTGGTATCCACTATCCTTATCCTATTCTAATTATGATTGATTCTGGCCTAAGAGTTCCTAATCGTGTTCATAACAATTAATCTTGAGTAACCACGCAAGATTCAAGAAATTAACTATCTAATGTTGAATTGAAACCTCACATCCAAATTAAATTGTCAATTCTTGTTTTAGGATCAATGAACATCCAATTTGATTGATTAACTAATTGATTAATATCTGAATCATCCTAAATATTTAATTAACCAACTAAACATTAAGGAATCCTCAAATTAAACAATTACATTCACTCATGTATTTTATCGAATACCTCCGAAGCATACATGGAATTCAGATAATATTGATGTCTAATGTAATCAATTAATCAACAAAAGTTACTTCCTAATTAGTGTCTAACCAGCCACTAATTATAATTACACAATTTCTTTATCAAATACATCTTAACCAAGAAAATAATTGAAAGAGAAAAAGTGTAGGAAAAGCATAGAAATTCTTAGCCCAAAATTTTGAATTATGCTTCCATGGATTCAAGCTTTTCCAAGGACTTCCTCCTAGCTAGCCTCAAGATGGAGTTTAGAACTTCATGGAATGTAGATGAATGGAAGATGGAATGGAGTGGAGATGAGAAGAGGATGGATGATGGATGGTTGAAGAGAATGTGATGAATGGTAGATGAATGGTTGTGCTGTGCAGCGAATGGATGAATGGTACCTCCTGGATGAATGAGACGAAGGTTATATATAGGCATGGTTTTCCTAAGATTTTGAGGCGTGAATAGGTTGGAATCTGGAAGACAAATCAGATGCGTGAATATATGAAAGAGGCGTGCAGATTCTGGACTGTGAATGAAGTATGAATCCTCCTTGGAATGCCTCTGGACGCTTCAAACTTGCTGCTGTTCACGTGACTCTTTTAATGAATCATATGCAGCTTCTTCTTCTCCTTCTTCGCGTTATTATTCACGTGCCCAGCCTCTCCTTTCCACGTAGCTTTTTTTTCATCTTACGTTTTCAGCTTCTGCGTTAATTCTTTTCACGTGGTTTCCTTCGTATTATGCAGCTTCCTCGTTCAGTTTTCAATCAGCTCGTCCTCCCAGCTCATTCAAGCTTCAACTCGAGTTCAGCTGCTTCTTACTTCATGCACCACGTTCAGCCCATCTTTCCAGCACCTTGCTCTGTTCTTAACCTCAAAAACAGAGGCTTCTTCATTTTTCTGCCCAGTTTCTTTACTTCAGCGTGATATCCCTTCTTTTAGCGTCAGACCCACATGCTTGTGGCTTCATTTCTGCTTCGCCCAGCTGCATGTATTTTCCACGTTGCCTCTGCATGCTTCTTCTCTCTCAGCTGCTTCTCTTTCGAGCTAAAGACGTTGTTCTTCCTTCTTGTTTCTGCTTCTTCAGCCAAGCTCAAGAGCTTCTTCATGATATTCTTCTCCTCTGTTTTGCTCACATTCTACGTAACTTTTCTCTCTTCTTTGTCTGCCCAGGCTTCCACGTTATTTCTGCAGCTATAGCGTTTGTCTTTTGATGCAACCAGAAATTAAAAGAAGCAACAGCCCCCCACGTGATTTTTCTGCCAGCACATAAGAAAATGGAGACCTAATTAACTAATTACAATATTGCCATTCAGAGCTTAATGGAAATAAAACCAATCTTTCCTTTTAATCCACTTTAATTTCTTCAATTTAATTTCCTAAAAATTCTGCACAAGATTAATAAATGTTTTTAAGGGTTGAAAATATTTAATCATCAAAGAGTTTTGGAGAATAAAATCTTAGTAATTTAAATCCAAAAATTCTCTATTAATTCAAAATTATATTATTTTCCAAAATTAACCACAAATTCAAATATTGCATAATAAATCCAATTAAACTCAAATTAATCATTAAAATCAATAATAAATGTGGGTAAAGACATATGAAAATTAGTATTTATCAGTAAGACCATGAACAAATGTAAAATGATGTATGAATATGATGTAGACCTTATGTGACATCAAATCCATGGAATTATGCAAATTGGCTATTGAATGGCTTGTATGTAACTATACATTAATAGAGGTTGGATGGTCAAATTGAGATGCATGAGGTTTGGTGTAACATCCAGTTCTCTGAAAACGAGAGAAAACATAAGAAACATAACATATAGTTTTTCCGTCAACAAACGAAATTCATCAGATATAAAAGGAAGTCCCCCGAAATGATGCAGTTAAGATTCCAAAAAATTTGGGAAGCATTCTAGACTCCTAAAAATGAGAATCCCAGGCTTAGATGGAAAGAAAAATAGAGCTAGAATGGAAAAACAATTTCTTATGAAAACTTACAAAATGTAATGGCATTTTCGTAATTTTGAGTAAATTTCAGAATTTACACAGGAAGGCTTTTTAAATGAAAGTTTTGAGTTCCTCAGGGTTCTTAGAGGCCCTGAACACAATGGGAAGGCCCAGGACACCTAAAGCCCCTCCGGTAGACATTTTCCAATGTTGATTCACTCAAACTTTGACGGATTCAATTGGGAAGGTTTTAGCTCTAATTTGAATGATTCCAAAGGCATTTTACTAAATTGGGAATCTAAATTTTATAATGGAAAAGATAGCTCTTAAAAAAGAGCTAAAATGAATGAGAAATGAAAATGTCAAGAATAAAGAGCAAAATGAGAATTGTTTTAAAAGCTATTCTCCTCCACCTATATATATGAGGTGCCCCACTCTCACATTCATGTAGTCTCATATTGTTCTACCCTAAACCAGAGGAAAACCCCTAGGAGAGTGGCGCACCAATGGAAGAAGAAGGAGAAGAAAAATCAAGGCAAAAAGGTATGGTTTCTTGATAGTTTTTCATGCTTTCTTCCATCCCAACCTCCTCTCCTCCATTCTCCTTTATTCCCTTTGATTAAAATGAAGTTTATAAATCTGTTTTAAGGGAGAAACTTAGGGAAAAATTCGGATTTAAAGAGAGGAGCCTAGAGAAAGCAAGATTCAAGTGAGAAAAAGCAAGAAAACAAGGTAATTTCTTCTTCCATAGTTGATATCCTTTCTTCCTTGAGAAGACCTAAGAGGATCTAATTTTTAGGCAGAACCAAGGGTGATTCTAAAGAAAAAGGGTGTGAAGATTAAGAATATGCAAAGAGAATTAACAAATAACCATGGAAATTCAAGATGTAAAGTCTAAGGTTTCATATATTTCTTGTAAAATCTAATTTGATACCTTGATTCTTATGTCTAAACAAGAGTTTAATTGAGCTCCTAAGATCCCTAGAAGTCTCCCCATCTACTTCCTCCATCAAGAAAACAAAGAAAAGTCCATGAAGCCTTAATTCCTCCATAGCCTTGGCCTAAAGGGGTTTAAGTAACTAAGGAGAGTTTTAAATTTTTCTAAGCCTATTTTTGAGTTATATATGATGAATAAATATGAGAGGAAGCCTTGGAAAAAATTTAGAAAGCATAGAAAGTGAGATGGTGCTTTATGTTCCATAATATGACCTAAAAAAGTAACATGTAGTTAGGCTATTGGTTTTGATTGTGTGATGACTCCAAGAGATTTAAAAGGAGTCAAGAATCATATTTAAAAAGAAAAGAATGGAGCCTAGAATTTATTTGAGGGGTGTTGCTTCATTACGTGAAATTATGGAGCCATAATGAGGTTTGTAGATCAACCTAGTGTTTAAGCAAGTTGTGTGGCCTTAGAATTAATTCCATGAACCTAATTGGCTTCCATAAATTGTGTTTAGGCCAAGAGAAATCATCCCCACACTTTTGTGTGTGTGTGTCCGAAAGAGGAAACTTGGATTCAAGAAAAAAAGTGTGTAATTGTATCCAAGGTAGCTCTCTCCACCTTCTCTCACACATGATTACTTACTTTACTTGTCTTTGAATGTGTGTATATATATTTCAAGCCATGAAAAATGTTCTAGCATGAGCTCTTATTCTATGGTACCATGATGATGCATTATGTTTTCCAAATGATATTTATGATGTTTGCCTTGGTTTGCTTGAGTGTGGTGAGGCCAAGAACCCTTAGCCATGGTGAGGATGAGCCAGGAACCCTTAAGATTGGTTGAGACAAAGTAAAGAGTCTCCCAAAAGTGAGGTTGACTCTTAAGAGTATGGTTGAGTCCAAGAACCTCTTAAAGAATGGGTGAGGCAAGTCCAAAATCCATAAGTAAATAGGTGAGGCCAATCCATTTATTTAGCAAGCCTTTGTATGCCATGTATGACTTGCTCAAATGCTGAAAATGCTTTTTGAATATTTACACATAACAACATGCTCATGCATGCATTGTAAGACTTGTTTTGTATGATTTATGTATGATTGAATGGGAGATGAGCTATTGGGATATTTTGAATCTCATCCCCTCCTCTCCAATGTCCTAACATGCTAGGTGGACCAAGAAAACAACTTAATGGAAGCTAACTACCTTGAAGACAAGAGCTTGACATTGAAATGCATGAAATTTTCTTCTTTAAGGCCATTAAGGTAGAAAATGTTGTCATCTATGATTGTATATGACTTATGACTTTATGAACATGTATAATTATGTTATTGTATCATGTATAATTGAGAGTTAAGGTTGTATGAATGGAAATGCATATTTTAGTCATGTAATGGCAATTTTGCATTATGGAATTTCATGTATGAATGGAAGTGAAATAGCCAAAATGAGATACATGAGATTTAGGATCATTTGAGAAGCTCACACAAGTCTTAATTATGCTTTTATACTTGCCCAAGAGATGCCAAACCCCAAGGAAAGCCATTTGGACATTTTGGTATCGTATATGGAGTCAAAATTGATCATAATGGAACCTTATATCATTTTTTATCCAAATGAACTCTTCTTGATCTAATATTTGGCATGAAATTAGAGCTTGTAGAGAACTTTTTGACTAGCTAAAGAAAAGAATTTTTGGAGGTCCATAGAATATTTGATAATTTTTCAAAGTTGGAAAATTTTCTAGTTTTGGTCATGTCACTGTTCATACTAGTCCAAAAATAAAATCTGTCACACAGGGCTCAAATGATGTCAAATTGTCACAAAATTTTATACAGAGAAACTAGACAATCCCAGTGACTTGTGTCAACTAGAAGCACCTCATTTGGATATTGAGAGAGGAAGATATGAATTTTCAAAGAATTTATCTTGTATTAGAAACTCCAGCCGACCTCAGTTACTGTTTGATTGAATTTTGAAGTCTGGACATGCCTGAACCAGTATGAAGTTATTTTTCCCTCTAGCTAATATCCATAGATTTCCATATTGGTATTATTTGCATAGATTGGATTTGATTGGAATTAATTGGACATTTTTAAAGTTTGCAGCAGAATTCTGTGACAGCACTAGTGGACAGCCTGGCCTTTGGAATTTTTTGAATGTCAAACGCCTTCTGTGATGGATGTTATGGTTTGAAAATATTTTTAGTATAAAATAAACATGTGAAGCTTTCCAGAATAGCCAAGAATGAATGATTTTGAATTTTCTAGAATTAGTTATGATTTTCCAAAATTTGTGACAGAAATGAAAAAATTCTGGCAAAAAATGCATATATGTATTTTATGCTCCCTTTTGCCATACACGAGCTCTAGGCTAATTTTGATGATGGATTTGAGTTATATCTATGTAGTTAAATATGAGAATATGATACATGAGTCCATATGGCCCATGAGACTTCGAAGGAAAAAATTTATGCATAGCGTAATGCTAAGAAATTCATTATTTTACTACCTTTTTCCTTACTCCTTCATAAAATGTATGATTTGAAGCATGAGAATAGCATGAGATATGTTAGAAAATTATGGTGTTACATTTGGTACCACTTGGACAATTCCTACAAATCATATTCATGCTTTTAAACTTGCCCAAGAGGTGCCAAACATTAAAGGAGGCCATTTGGACACATTTGGTATCTCATATGGAACAAAATTGACCATTTTGGTGAGCTATACCACTTTTTATCCAAATGAGCTCTCCTTGGTCTGAAATTTGGCATGCGCCTAGAGCTTGTTGAGAGATTTTTAGGAAGCTAAACTGCATAATTTTTGGAGGTCTATGGAATATTTGGTGAATTTTTAAAGTGGGAAACTTTTCTAGTTTTGGTTAGTGCACTGTTCATTTTGGTTTGAAATGAAACTCTATCACTCATAAGGCAAATGATGTCCAATTGCCATGAAATTTTATAGGGAGAAACTAGACCATCCTAGTGACCTGTGTCAATTAGAAGCACCTCATTTGAATGTCTAGAGAGGGAGATATTAATTTTTGAAGTTGCTGTCCAATACCAGGCGACTAGTCAAACCCAGGTTATTGTTTGATTGATTTTCAAGGTCTGAATGTTTTGGGATTGGTTTGAAGTTATTTTTCCCTTCTAACTAACATCAGTAGCTTTCTAAATTGGTAGTATTTGCATGGATTGAATTTTTGTAGAATTAATTGGATATTTTTTAAATTTATATCAAAAATCTATATCAGTACCTATAGCCAGTTAGACCTTTGTGTATTTTTCAATGTCAAACGTGGTCCAGATGCTATGTTCGTGACTTGAAATCATTTTTGCTATCACTCAGAGCTTTTCAAGAAGCTATACATGGCAGATTTTGATTTTCTACATTTAATTATGAATTTTCATAGTTGCCCTTAAAATCTGCCATATGTTGTCCGAGGTGAATGAAGAAAAATCCGTGGTTCTAAGCTTGAAATCCGTGGATTGCTTGATGTTTTAGATTGTTTGTGACTTGTACAAGTGATAAATGAGTAGAGAATGATGTTGGATAATCCATCGAGCCCACATAACGCAAATTGATTACCCCCATACAATGCTATAAAAGTGTATTATTTTCATACTTTTCCTTACTTTAACCTTGTAAATGTGCAATAAGTGCACTGAATGGAAAAGTATGATAATAGAAATATAAAATAATACACACTACACCAGGAAAAGGCTTGTTGGCGGTTATTTTTTTCTTTTATTGGCAGCTTGTAACTGCTAACAATCCAATTGCCAACAAAAATGTCATATTTGTTGACGGTTTAAAAACTAACCACAAAAACTAGTTTTGTTGGCAGTTGGTAATTAATTGAGAAGAAAAATTGAACTTTTGTTAGCAGTTAGTTCCAATAACCACCAACAAAGATGACTTTTGTTAGCAGTTATAACATTAACCACCAACAAAGACTTCATTAGTGGTTCAAAATTGAACTGCTAATGAAGATTCGGACTTTTGTTGGTGGTTATATCTTGTAACTGCTAACAAAGATAGCCTTTCTTGGTAGTTTTAAATAAAACTGCCAAATTTTTTTTTTTAAATATCTACCTTCAGTTTAGTATTTCAGTTCATTTTTGTTCTACATTCTTGCTAGCCATCAATTATTCACCACCTTCTCTCATGTATGGATGTGTGCTTAGCTTATCTTAGAATATGTGTATGTATATTTTTAAGTCATGAAAAGTATGATAGCATGATTTCATATGTCATGGTTTTATAATGACATATTATGTTTTATATGATGTTTATGATGTGTGCTTGGGTTTGCTTGAGTGTGGTGAGGCCAAGAACCCTTAAAATTGGTTGAGACAAAACAAAAAGTCTCCCAAAAGCAAGATAGACTCCTAAGAGCATGGTTGAGTCCAAAAATGTCTTAAAGAATAAGTGAGGCAAGTCCAATATCCACAAAAAATTAGGTGAAGCCAATCCACTTGCTTGGCAAGCCTTTGTATGCTATGTATAACTTTCTCAAATGATGAAAATGTCTCTTGAATGTTTGCATATGTTAACATGACCATACATGCATTTATGAGACTTCTTTGCATATATTATGTATGATTGAATGGGAGATGAGTTATTAGGATTCTTTGAATCTCATTCCCTCCTCTCCAATGTTCTAACATGCTAGGTGGACCCAAAGAACAAGGCAATGGGAGCCAACCACATGAGAGATGAATGAATAACATTAAAATGTGGAAATTTTGTTACTTTAAGGCTACAAGAATGGCATATGTTGTAATTCATGAATGCATATGTCTTATAAAGTTATGAACATGTATAAATATGTTAATGTATGATGTATAAATGAGAGGATATAATATGTGAATGCTAGAATGTAATTTGAGTATGTAATGTTAAGTATTGCTTCTTGGAAGTTTAATGTAAGTATGTATAATTGCAAGTGGCATAGCCAAAATGAGAGGCATGGAGTTTGGGACCATTTGGGTAGCTCACACAAGTTTTAATTATGCTTTTAGACTTGCCCAAAAGGTGCCAAACCCCAAGGAAAGTCATTTGGACATTTTGGTATCTTATATGGAGCCAAATTTAAGCATAATAGAACCCTATATCCCTTTTTATCCAAATGAGCTCTTTTTGATCTAAGATTTGGCATGCTATTAGAGTTTGTTGAGAGTTTTTTGGGAAGCTAAATAACAGAATTTTTAGAGGTCTAGAGAATATTTGATGAATTTTCAAAGATTTTGTTTAGTATTAAGAACTCCAGCTGACCTCTGTTACTATTCGATTAGATTTTAAGGTCTGGGCATGCCTAAACTGGTTTGAAGTTATTTTTTTTCTTCTATATAACATCCAGAGATTTTCAAATTGGTATCATTTTCATGGATTTAATTTTTGTGAAATTAATGGGACATTTTTTAAATTTGCTGCAGAATTTTATGATAGCACCAGTGGACAACCTGACCTTTGGACCATTTCTCATGTCAAACGTCCTCTATGTTAGATGTTATAGTCTAGACATATTTTTAGTATGAAGTAGACATCTGTGGCTTTCCAGAATGGCCAAGAATGCATGATTTTGATTTTTTTAGAATTAGTTATGATTTTCCAATATTATGACAAGAAGGAGGCAAAATCTGGTCGAAATTATATGTGTATATTTCATATATTTCTTCAAGTTCCTTGAGATGTACGGCACTTTTGATGATTCAAATGAATTGTATTCATGTAATTAAATATGAGAATGTGTAGTATGAGCTCACATAGTCCACGTGACACCGAATGAAATTTTTATACATGACGCAACAGAAAGAAATGTATTATTTTGATGGATTTTCTCACTTCCCTCATGGAATGTTTCAGGTGAGCATGCAAATGTGTACAAAATAAGCTAGAAATATATGGTGTTACAGTCGCTAATGCCTTGAGTAAGAAATCTATTCACATGGCAATGATGATGCTTAAGGAGCAAAGGTTGATTGAAGAGTTAAGAGATTTGAATCTATCGATTTCAATGAATCCTAGAAGTTTTCTTTTAGGGGAGTTAAGGAGAGAGAATGACTTTAGGAAGAGAATTAAGGAGGCCCAAGAGCTAGACGAACATTTAGGAAGGATTAAGGGGCAATTGGGGAGTAGTGAGGTCAAAGATTTTGACCTATTAGAAGATGGTTTGATGAGGTATCAGGGTAGAGTGTGCATACCCAAGGATAAAAAGTTAAGGAATATAGTATTGTCAAAAGCTCATAAGAGTAGGTACACCATTCATCCAGGCACCACTAAGATGTATAGGGATCTTAAGAAGAGTTTTTGGTGGCTTGGTGTAACATCTGGTTTTCTAAAAATCCAAGAAAACGTAAGGAAACGCGAGAAATGTAACATATGGTTTCTTCATCAACGTACGAAATTCACCGGATGCAAAAGGAAGTGCCACAAATAGAGTAAATTAAGGTCTAATAAAATTAGAATAATATTCTAGACCACAAATAATGATTAGTCAAGGCTAGAGGTGCCCTAAAATTGAGGCCAAAATAGATGAAAAAAGAAAAGATCAGAAAAAGGTCCTGAAGAGTCTCCAAAGTCAAGTATGAAGGAGCCAAGGACTAAAATGCAAAGAAAAGTTATATGTCAAGAAAAATGTATAAATTGCCCTAAAGTTTAGGAAACCCTAGTTTCACCCTCTATTTGTGGCTTTAGGCACGAATATAAAAAATCGGGCAAGAATCTCAGAAATCTGTGACCCACAGTTAAACTCAGTTTGATGAGACGGGTTTAATGATGCCAAGTTGTCCAGATGGCCGAGCGGGATCTGGTCCAAGGTCTGGTAATCCGATCAGTAGCTATGAGCAAAATAGAAAAAAGAAGTTGTAACAACTATAGAAATAGAAATAGTTAAAGGGCTAAGAAACCCTGAAGGAGTTTCAGGGACGAAATTGCAGTAAATGAAAATTTTATAGCACAATCATAATACATAATGGTAAAAATTACACCTATAGGCCCGGGTGTCCGATTGACACCAAAATTTATGAGGATTGAGGTTCATCCACTCAAAAGAAATGAAGATATCAATCCTACAAAAGCAACTCACCCTGGCATGAATCCTGATAATCTATAACTTGCAAGAACAGAATGTGCAACCTTTCTACAGCAAGAACTTATTGAACCTACAAAATCTAATTGGGCATGCCAAGCATTCTATGTGGATAAATGTGTAGAGTAGAAACATGGAAAAAATCACCATATAAAGAACATCATCAGTGGTGTTCGGGAAGTGAAGATCAACGGAGTGGTTTTGCAGACGATAGATCATCTGGCGATGAAGAGTAGCTGAAACAGCATCAGAAACTTGTTCAGCACCAATGATCTGGACTTGTACTTTTAGTCTGGTTGGAAGAGTGGGATCTGACAAAAAGTAGAGGAAATAATATTCATAAATTTTAGAAAGTTTAAAAGTATGTATTGTACCATAAAACCTTAATCAAGTCTAGATACCAATTGTTAAACTGCTGTAAAGCCCAATAGCTGATTCTAAAGGCCCAAAAGAGAAGAGAAGATATAATTAAGGTCTTAGAGAAGATGAAACCCAAAGATAAATATAAAATAAAAGGAAAAGAAGAAAAGGATTTAGTCATTTTAAAGAATTAACCATGGTTAAGTAAGAAACTAACTATAGTTGAGTTAAAAGTTGACCATGGTTAAGTTAAGAAATTAACCATAGTTACTATTTATAACTTAAGGGCTAATAAAAGATATCCAAGTGTGTGCCCAAGAATTTTTAGAAGAAGATATTTAGTTATAAAATTAGAAAATCAAAAGAAAAAGGAATGGAATGTTAAGATTTGATCTCGAAAAGGTTAATCTAAGGGTCCAAATTTAGTATGACCATTTAATTTCATCCAAATTCATCTCCTTCACTTCCATTCCACCATTTTCATGCCACACACAAGGGAGAAAGAAAGAAAAACGTGAAGAGAGAGAGAGAGGGAGAAAAAGTGGAAGAAGAAGTGAAACCAAGCAAAACTACCACCATTCTTCACCAAATTCCTTCATCTTCTCCATCCTCCAACCATTTCCCCAAAGGGTAGCTGCATATTCATCTTTTCTTCAAGGTTAAATATTGCTCTAAGTGGAAAGAGAAGGGATTTTAGTGTGAGAAAAGTAAAAGAAGCAAGAATTAAGCTTAAAAAGTAAGTTTTCTCCATCTTATACTTGCAAATCACATGCTTTAAGCTAGTTTTGTTAAACCCTAGCTGAGTCATTTTTGGACAGCATATGATTCATTAGAAATGGAGTTTATATGTTAAATATGAAGGCCTTGAAATGAATTTTATATGTTGAACATGAAGGCCATATGAGCTTAGTTATTGTTGTTATGCACTGGGACTTTGAAAAACACAAAGATTATAATTTTTGGGAAAATAGAAATCATGGGGAGATGCTGTCCGAATTTTCCCAAAATTTTTATGGTGTTTTCTTGATGTCTTAAAGTCATGTATACCAAATTTCAAGTCCTAAAACATAAAGGAAAAGGCTATGGAATTTTTAGAACCAAAGAAACGCACTTTTGAGCCTAAAATGGAGCTATATTATGTGATGACCAAAACATGATGTTGGGGCTGGAATTTGATGATGTTATCCATTTCAATAGATTAAAAAGGGTGTTTTTAGCTAGGAATACTTATGGGAAAGCCCCCAAAACTCATGTGATAAAATTCTTAAATTTTGGCCAAGAAATGCATACTATTCGGCCATAGTGAATAGGAAGGGAAGGAGTTGGATTTTTTCAATTCCAATGGTCCCATTAAGTTTAAAAGGGTCATCCTACTTTAGAAGTTAAGGTTTATGTGTTGATTGTAATGAATTATCATTATGATTATAGGGTTTGATGTTGTTTTGGGAACTCCAAAAGCAAGTAAACCGAAGTCCCAAGGATTGAGGAGCAAAGTTTGCTAAGGTAGTAGTTTTCCTCTCTCTTTTCTTAAGCTTGTATGATTGTATAATGATGAGTGTTATGCTATATCAAGTTGTCATTTATGCTATAAGATGAGACATGTATGCTTAGATTGTGCTTGGCCTTGTATGAAATTCTTTGTATTGCTATGCGATATGTGACATCTTGACTGGCATTATGTTATGTACTTATATGCTTGCTTGTGAATGAGATTGGTTTACTACTACTGATATTTCATAATCTCATCCCAAATATAACCTATGCTAAGTCCGAGTTCAAGCAAAGAAAGAGCAAAGAATGTGGAAACATAAATCGAAAACCTTACTGTTATGCACCATATTTTGTCATGTAATTAAATATTTTATATTACTTCGTATATGAGTTATATTATGACATTGTAAGATACTCAGGTATAAAATGGAAAGCTATGTATATATCTAACCCTGAAGTAAAAAGAGTATGACTAGCGTGCCTAAGATGCAAGAATGCCTGTGCTTATATAAAGGCAAAATAATAATAATAATAATAATAATAATAATAATAATGTGACCAATGAGGGGCAAAACTGTCCAATTTGTTGTAGGGGCAACTTTATATAAATTTATATATGCTTCACTAAGTAAGTATTTTCCCCGTGTAAAAGGCTTAAAGAGCTTGAAGTAAAGCCCTGAATTAACCTCATACAATTTTTCTATAATTATGTATCTTCAAAGTTAGATAAGAATTTGGAAATGACCAAATGAATAATGAAAATTGTATGAGGAAGTTTTAAAATGAAAATTTTTTATTAATTCAGGTTTCCGTTGGCTCCTCTAAGTTTTATATGAGGTAATTATAGTAGGAAAAATGTTATAAAATAAGGTATGACACTTGGGATGAAGTCAAACATAGCAGAGTTTGTTGCTAGATGTCTAGTTTATCAGAGGGTTAAGATTGAACACTAAAGACTCGTAGGTTTGTTACTCCTTTTAGAGATTCCAGAATGGAAATGGGATAACATATCCATGGATTTTGTGATGGGTTTGCCTAGAACATCCTCGAGTTATGATGTTATTTAGGTGATTGTAGATAGATTGATGAAGTCTGCCTACTTTTTACCTATTAGAGCCACTTATCCTCTAGATAGATTAGCCCAATTGTATGTTTGTGAGATTATGAGATTACATGATGTCTCTAATAGCATTGTGTTAGATAAAGCACCAAGGTTCATATCAAAATTTTGGCGATCTCTACAAGAAGCTTTAGGTATTAGTCTCAATTTTAGCACTACCTATCATCCTTAGTCAGATGGATGATTGAGAGAACTATTCAGACCCTTGAGGACATGCTTAGAACTAGTGTGTTAGAATTGAAGGGGAACTGGGATGTGTACTTATCCTTAGTTGAATCTGCCTACAACAATAGTTATCATTCTAGTATCTAGATGGCATCATTTCAGGCACTTTATGGGAAAAAGTGCAGGTCACACTTGTGTTGGGTAAAACTTAATGAGAGGATCTCTTAGGACCAAACATAGTGGACCAAACCATCAGCCAAATAGAACTCATTAGAAGGAAGTTGTTAGCTGCCTAGAGTAGGCAAAAGAGTTATGCAGATAAGAGAAGGAGACCCTTAGAATTTAAGGTAGGAGACCATGTGTTCCTTAAGGCTACTCTGGTTATAGGTGTAGGATGATCTATCAAGACAAGAAAGCTCAATCCTTATTATCTTAGTCTTTTCCAAATCCTTAAAAGGATAGGACCTGTGGCCTATAGAGTTGCTTTACCTCCAAACCTGGCCAAATTGCATGATGTGTTCCATGTGTCCCAACTAAAAAAGTATAACTCTGACCCTTCACATGTCATTGAGCATGAGAGTGTGTATCTACAAGATGATTTTGTTTTTTGTGGTTGAGCCAGAAAGAATTATGGACTCAAAAGTCAAACAACTGCGTAATAAGGACATCCTCCTGGTAAAGGTGGTATGGAAGGGACTTACTCCAGATGAAGCAACTTAGGAGACAAATGAGGCAATGAGGAAGAATTATCCTATATTATTTGAGTAAGGTATGTCTAATTTTGAGGATAAAATTTTTAAAAGATGGGAAGAGTGTAACACCCTAAAATTAATTGAAGTATTAATCATAGATTTAGAGTAACTAAGAATAATGATTATGGAATAATCGGGCAAGCTATGTGATTGGGAATTTATAGAAAAATAAATTATTAATAGGGGTTTAAGATTTAATTGGGATAGAAGCTTTATCTAGACCCATAATTTATTTAAGTAGATTATGGATAAAGACCAATGAAAGCTCAATAAATTTAGGTGCATATCCAACTTCCTATTATGAGTCTTGGCCTAAGATAGACCACTTAGCAATGGCCATTTAAGGAGATAGAGGCCTAATACTCAATTTACATGAACTCTTATAAATGGCCCAACATGCCTTATGTAGACCCAAACCAAATGGACTCTTGAAACTTGGCCCAACCCAACTACAAAAAAAAAAAAATACTTGAACTCTTGTAGTTGGCCTAAATATTAGCCCAATAACTAGTAGGAGCCTAATAAGTCCTTGGACTGATGGGTCAACCCATAACCCATGTAGGACCTAACTTAAAACCCTAAAATCAGTTTGGTCACCCCCAATTCTGTAGAACCACAAGAAACATAAAGCAAAATTCGGAGGTCTTGGAGAGGGGCTAGGGTTCTTGACACATTTTCACCATTTCTCACTTCTATGCTCAAAATCAGCCAAGGTAATTGTTATATAATTTAATCCTCTCCTCTTTCTCTTCAATTTGACTAAATTAATGTTTTGTTTAGAGCATTTTACCCATAGCCAAAATCTAAAACTTGTTATTTCGTGTTTTCATGGTGAAATTTCGTAGGTTGAGGCTAGGGGTATTGTTAGGTAAGTATAAACTCCTCATTTTGATGCTTTCTCTGCTAGTTAGAGACCCCATTAGCTGACTTATGATATGGGCTCCATTTTTATGCAAAAATGTCCATAATATAGAGTGATATTCTGAAGTTTTTGGGCTAGGGAAGGTAAAATCCAAAATTAAGTCTCTTTGTGGTAGAGTAAGTGTCCCTTAGGCAAGTATTGATGGATTAATTCTTTGATTATTGGGTTGTTACCATAATTGATGAATGGGGATGGTAATGGACTGACTTAGAATGGAAATTTTTTGATGTTGCGATTGTAGGAGGATTTTGGTATTGTTGTTAGCTTCCCAAATTAGCTATAAATGAGATAACCGAGGATTATGTAATTCTATGCATATATCTGCTTTAATTTTATATTTGCTACACATCAAAGATTTGAAATGTTAAATGAATTGATTGGCTATCTGTTGTATTGTGTTTGGATCTTATGAGTCCATGGTGGAGCTATGGTGCGGTTGCCACCCGTGATTTTAGTACCATAATTTTATAGCCTTTCTCATGCAAATTCTATGCCTCATGCCAAGCATTACATAAGGAAGCAAGAAAATGGCATTAAAATATTGAGTTTTCTTGTGTTGCAGTATGCATAAAATTTTATGTTTGGTGTCTCATGGATCATGTGAGCTCATGTATCACATTCTCATATTTAATTACAAGGATACAACTCAAATCCATCACTGAAAGTGTCCTAGGACTTGTGCAAGTTAAGAGACACATAAAATTCCATGAGGTAGCCTCACCCAAAATTTCATACTTTCTATCACAAATTTTGAAAAATCATAACTAATTCTAGAAAAATTAAAATCATGCATTCTTTATGATTTTGGAAACTACAGATGTCTACTTTATGTAAAAAGTATGTCTAGGTCATGAAACGCCAAGTAGAAGACATTTGACATTTGAAAAGCACGTAAGGTCTCAACTGCCTGAGCTACTGTCACAGCTTACTATCATAAACTTTGGAAATTCATAACTAATTATAAAAAAATACAAATCATGAAAACGCAATCAATATGAGAATCTACAGATGTTAAATTTAATGGAAAAATAACTCTAAATCATGCCAAGTTCATTTAGGAACTGAATTATGATGGAACAGTACTGGAGGTCCAGTGACATTACTGGTACTGACATGAAACCTCAAAAATTCATAACTCTCTGCTCAGACCTCCAAATGAGATGATCTTGGTGGACACAGAAAGCTCATAACCTTTAGTTTATGGCTGTAAAATTTCACAAGCATTGGAATCCATTTGGCTATTGGATGACACAGAAAAAAAAAACTAACAATGTGAACAGTGCACTGAACCAAAACTAGAAAATTTTCCAACTTTGAAAATTCATAATTATTTCTGTAGAGCTTCAATTTTTCTGCACTTTAGCTTCTTAAAAATATCTCAATGAGCCCTACATGTCTACAAAATTTCATGGGAAAATTCATCCATTTGGTCAGTTTGTGCCATAAGGTTCCGGTTTGGTCATTTTCATGGTCTTTACAAGCACCAAGGTGTCCAAATTTACTTCCCAATCTTGTATGACCACTTGAGCACGTGGAATTGCACCAAAATGACATTTTAAATTTGTCTCAAAGGTGCACAAACCCAGAATTTGCAAACTCACTCTCTCACCCCATGCCATACACATATTTCCATAATGCTAGTCTTGCCACTACATGCCCAAAATGCACATTTCCATATATATAACCTTAAATCTCATTTATACATGATACATTAGCATAATTATACATGTTCATAACATCATGGGACATATACAACAATGGATTACAATATTTGCCACTCATATGGCCTTAAAAAAACAAAATCCATGCATTTTGATGTCATACTTTCATCTTTCAAGTGGTTGGCCCTATTTCCTTGATCTCTTAGTCCACCTAGAATGTTAGAACATTGGAGAGGAGGGAATGAGATTCAAAGAATCCCAATAGCTCATCTCCCTTTCAATCACACATAAAAGATGCAAAATAAGTCTTGAAAATGCATGCATGGGCATCATGGAGCGTGCAATCATTCAAGAAACATTTTTGACATTTGAACAAGTTATACATGGCATACATAGGCTTGCCAAGTAAGTGGATTAGCCTCACCCATTCATTTGTGGATTTTGGACTTGCCTCACCCATTTCTTTTAGAGATTTTTAACTCAACGTTACTCTTGGGAGTCAATCTCACTCTTGGGAGACTCTTTACTTGTCTCAACCAATTCTATGGGTTCTTGGCTCATCCTCACCATGGCTAAGGGTTCTTGACTTCACCACACTTAAGCAAACCCAAGCAAATATCATTTAGAAGCATAATGTATCATTATGGTACCATGGAATAAGAGCTCATGCTAGAACATTTTTCATAACATAAAATACACATACACATTCAAAGACAAGCAAAGCATGCATTCATGTATGTGAGAAGGAGGAGTGAGCTACCTTGGTTGTATTTACATACTTTTTCCTTGAGCTTTAAGTCCTCTCCCTTGACCTCACACACCCAAGGAGGTGGAGATCATTTCTTTTGGCCTAGACATATCATATGGAAGCCAATTATACTCTTGAATCACATTCTAAGGCCACACATTCATTAGAAAAGCTAAGTAACTCGTAAGGCTCTTTTATGGTTCCATAATGCACTCAATGAAGTAACCTTAAGAAAACATCATCTTGGCTCCATTCTCTCCATTTATTTATGATTCTTGACTCCTCTTAAGCCTCTTGGAGTCATCACACAACAAATTAAGGAGCATAGCTAGGTGTTGCTTCTTTAAGCTATAATATGGAACCTATGATACCATCTCACTATCTATGGTTTCTAAAATTTTTCTAAGGCTTCCTCTCATACTCCCATTATACATAATGCAAAACTAAGCTTGGAAGGAATTAGGTGCATGAACTCTCCTTGGCGAAGGCTATTCTTCCATATGGCACCAGTGGAGTTGTTTTAATTTCTTTGATGGGAGAAGCATATGGGAGGCTCTCTTGGTATCTTAGGAACTCATATATACTCTTAGACAACTTAAATTACTACTAGGAAGTTTTATCTTAGCCTAAGTGCAACTAAATTCCTAAATTTCATAACTTGCATTCTAAAGCTCCCTTTTCAATTCTAGTCGTATATTCTTAATCCTCACACTCCATAACCTTTGGTTCCATCAAGAATACATAAAGAAAAACTCTCCTCCTCACTTTCTCTCTCTAGACCTAAGCTTAAATGGCTTAGAAACACAAGATTTTACAAGTGTTTCAAGTGAAGTCTTACCTTAAAACGAAGCTCTCTTCGTGTAGATTATTTTTCACCAATTGATTTCTTGAAAAGAGTTCTTTTTTGGCTTGGATTAGACCTGAATCTTCAAGTTTTCAAGAAAAAAAACCACTATTAGAGAGCTCTTAGAGAGAGGAACAATTTTCTTAACTGGCGCGGGATGAAACGGGGCCATTTACTTACCTAAATGGAAGCCTAAACTTTTTCTCTCTCTCCCCTCTTAATGCCAAGCCATTGCTGCCCATTTTTTTGTAAATGGAAGCTTGGAGAAAGTCATGAGGTGTAATCTTACTTAAGAAGCCTCTTTTACAGTTTTTCAAAATGATCATTTTGCTCTTATGTGCTTGTTTGCTCCATTTAGGCTCATTTTAACTCCTTTTTGAGAACCATATTTTCCATCATAAAATTTAGGTTCCCAATTATATAAAATGCCTTTGAATCACTCAAATCGGAACTAAAATCTTCCTAAATGAATCAGTCAAAGTTTGGGTCAATTGACATTGGAAAACATCTACCAGAAGGGTTTTAACTGTCTTGGGATTTCCCATGATTTTTAGGGCCTCTAAGAACCCTAGAGAACTCAAAACTTTTATTTAAATAGCCTTCCTGTGAGAATTCCAAAATTTGCTCAAAATGACAAAAATGCCCTTACGTTTTGTCACTCTTTTATTATATTTTGTTTCTTCATTCTAGCTCTGTTTTTCTTTCCGTCTGAGCCTGGGATTCTCATTTTTAAGAGTTTAGAATGCTTCCTAAATTTTTTAGGACCTTAACTAAGTCATTTTAGAGGACTTGTTTTTATATCCGGTTAATTTCATTCGTTTATAGAGAAACTGTATGTTACGTTTCTCGCATTTTCTCTCATTTTCAGAGAATCGAATATTACATGATCAAACCCCAAATGCATTGAGCCCTGGTTATACTCATTGGGGAGTGGGTGCCGTGGATATGCCTCTCCTGGTGTTATTGGCCTTTAATATAATATCTAGTTTTTTTGTTAAACGATGGAAATGGGTGCATTTTCAAAGCAAGTCCCTCGAAATGAATGAGTTAAGGTCTCAAAAAATTTGAGTAACATTTTAAACTCCTAAAAATGAGAATCCTAGGCTCAAACAAAAAGAAAAAATGAGTTAGAATGAAGAAACAAAATTTAACAAAAGACTTACAAAACATAATGGTATTTTATAATTTTGAGCAAAATTTGGAATTCACACAGAAGGGCTTTTAAATGAAAGTTTTGAGTTCTCTAAGGTTCTTAGAGGCCCTGAAAACCATGGGAAGCCCCGAGACAGTTAAAACTCTTCCGGTGGATGTTTTCCAACGTCAGTACACTCGAACTTTGACGGATTCATTTGGAAAGGTTTTAGCTCCGATTTGATTGATTCTAAAGGCATTTTACTAAATTGGGAACCTAAATTTTATAATGGAAAATATGGTTCTCAAAAAGGAACTAAAATGAATTAGAAATGAAAATGCCAAGAATAAAGGGCAAATTGGGAATTTTTGAAAAGTCTTTCTTCCTCCCACCTATATATATAGGGTGCCCCACTCCTCCACTCATTTAGCTTCATATGTTTCTGCCTTAAACCAGAGAAAAATCCAAAGGAGAGTGGCGCACAAAAGGAAGAGAAAGAGGAGGAGAAATCAAAGGCTAAAGGTATGGATTTTTGGTAGTTTTTCATGCTCTTTCCTTTGCAAACCTCTTCTCCTCCATTTTCCTTTCTTTTTTATGATTATATTGAAGTATATGGATCTATTTTAAGGGAGGAACAAAGGGAAAAATTCGGATTTGAAGAGAGGAGGCCAAAGAAAGGAGGATTCAAGTGAGAAAATAAGGAAAAATAAGGTGATTTCTCCTTCCATGATAGCTACCCCTTACTCCTCTCCTCTCTTTGGTTTGTCCCACTCAAGAAGCTATAGGAGGGCTTGAATTTTGGACAAAACCAAGGGTGAATCTTAGGAAAAAGAGTGGAGAATAAGAATATGTGAAGAAAATTAACAAATAACCATGAAAATTCAAGATAGCAATTCTAGTGTTTTATTTATTTCTTGAAAAATCTGACTTGATATCTTAATTACCATGCCTAAATGAAAGTTTAAATGAGCTCCTAAGATCCCTAGAAGTCTCCCCATATGCTTCTTCCACGAAGAAAACAAAGACAACTCCAAGGGTAGCAAAAACAAGCATAGTCTCAGCCTAGATGAGTTAGCATACCTAAGGAGAGTTTTAAATTTTTTCAAACCCATTTTTGAGTCATATATGATGAGTGAAAATGAGGGGAAGCCTTGGAAAAAATTTAAGAAGCCTAGAGAATGAATTGGTGTCTTATGTTCCATAATATGGCCTAAAGAAGCAACATGTAGTTAGGCTCTTTATTTTAATTGTGTGATGACTCTGAGAGGCTTAAAAGAAGTCAAGAATCACATATGAAAGGAAAGAATAGAGCCTAAAATTTATTTGATGGGTGTTGCTTCATTAGGTGCATTCTTGGAACCATAAAGGGGTTAATAAACTAAGTTAGTGTTTAAGGAAGATGTGTGGCCTTAGAATTAATTCCATAAACCTAATTGGCTTCCATAAATTATGTTTAGGCCAAGAGAAACTAAGCCCACACCTTTGTGTGTGTGAAGCCGAGGAAGGGAGAGCAAATTCAAGAAGAAAAGTGTGTAGTTGCATCCAAGGTAGCTCACTCTGCCTTCTCTCATGCGTGAATGTATGCTTGACTTGTCTTTGAAAGTATGTATGTATGTTTTAAGTTATAAAAAGTATTTTAGCATGAGCTTTTATTTCATGGTGCCATGATGTTACATTATGCTTTCATATGATGTTTATTATGTGTATTTGGATTTGCTTGAGTGTGGTGAAGCCAAGAACCCTTAAAATTGGTTGAGACAAAGTAATGAGTCTCCCAAGAGTGAGATTGAGTCAAAAACCACTTAAAGAAATAGGTGATGCAAGTCCAAAATCTACAAGTGAATGGGTGAAGCTAATCCACTTACTTAGCAAGCTTATGTATGCCATGTATGACTTGTTCAAATGCCAAGAATGCTTCTTGAATAATTGCACACTCCATAATACTCATGCATGCATTTTCAAGACTTATTTTGCATCTTTTATGTATGATTGAAAGGGAGATGAGCTATTGGAATTTTTTGAATCTCATTCCCTCCTTTCCAATGCTCTAACATGTTAGGTGGACCAAGTAGACAAGGCAATGAGAGCCCACACCTTGGGAGATGAGATTATGACATCAAAGTGTATGAATTTTCTTCTTTATGGCCATATGAATGGCAAAGTAGCTCTGTATATATTATTTTTGAGATGTAAGCTCATATATGAATGTAAAATGATGTATGACTCTTGTATAAATTATATGTGGCATGAAATCAATGGGAATGGCAATTATGGCTTCTTGATGGCTTAGTGCATTAGTGTATAAATGGAAGTGAAATGCCTAAATTGAGATATATGAGGTTTGGAACCACTTGCGTAGTTCATACAAGTCATATTCATGCTTTTAAACTTACCCAAGAGGTGCCAAACATTAAAGGAGGCCATTAGGACACATTTAGTATGTCATATGGAGCAAAATTGACTATATTGGAAAGTCATACCACGTTTTGTCCAAATGAGCTCTTCTTGGTTTAAGATTTGGCATGCATTTAGAGCTTGTTAAGAGCTTTTTAGGAAGTTAAAGTGCAGAATTTTTTGAGGCCTATGGAATATTTAATGAATTTTCAAAGTTGAAAAATTTTCTAGTTTTGGTTCAGTGCATTGTTCACTTAGGTCCAAAATTAAACTCTATCATTCAGGGGGCAAATGATGTCCCATTGCCACAAACTTTTATAAGGAAAAACTAGACCTTCCCAATGACTTGTTCCAATTAGAAGCACCTCACTTGGATGTCTATAAAGGGAGATATAAATTTTTGAATTTTCTATCTAGTATTAGGTGTCTAGTCAGACCCAGGTTATTATTTGATTAGTTTTTGAGGTCTGGACGTGCCTAGACTGGTCTAAAGTTATTTTTTTCCTCTAGCTAATATCCATATCTTTTTAGATTGGTATAATTCCCATAGATTGAATTTTTGTGAAATTAATTGGACATTTTTGAAGTTTATAGTAGAAATTTGTATCAGTACCAATAGCCAGTCGGATCTCTGTACCTTTTCGAATGTCAAACATCTTCTATGTGATGTTTCTGGACATGTTTTTAACATAAAGTAGATATTTGTAGCTTTCTATAATGGTAAAGAATGCATAATTTTAATTTTTCTAGAATTAGTTATGATTTTTTAAAGTTTGTGACAGAAAGTGGAAAATTCTAACCAAGGTTGCAATTATGAATTTTGTGTATTCCCTTACCTTGCATGAGTTCTAGGCCACTTTTGGTAATAGAATTGAGTTATATTTATGAAATTAAATATGAGAATGTGATATATGAGCTCACTTGGTCTATGGGAAATCTGATGAAAAATCTATATGCTACGCAATGCTAAAATATTTATTATTTTAATACCAATTTCTTTACCTCTTCATGAAATATATGATGTGAGGCATGGAGATACCATGAAATAAGCTAAAAAATTTATGGTATTACATTTAACATGTGGAAATGTGATTGCTAATATAGGATGGTGATCATAGTAGCTTAATCATTTCATTTGCTGATATGACTAATATAATTCTAATGCTCATTTTGATTCATGCATATATGTTAATTAAATTGGATTATATGAATGAAAATTATCTTGGTTACTAAGATTTACATCTCACCCCATTTTATGGGCTAACTATTTTAGGTGAAGGTCCTTCGGGTAAAGAAAAAGGGAAGCAAGTGGATGAAAATCTATGAGCTCCAACCATGTGTGGAAGAGGCTACACTTGGGCTAATTTGAGTAGAGTAGATGCAAATTTTGTTATTCTTTTATATAGCAATATCACGTAATCATGTTGTCAAGTGTAGGAGTTTGTATTTTGACAACATAGAATGTAGCCATTGAGGAGTTTGGCCTCATATTAAATGGATATTTGATGTATGAGTTTATAACATATGATGTAGAACTTTGTGGATCCTATAACATGGTTTACCTTTTGAAAATGTAATTACGTGATATATTGGATGTTGACTTAAGCTAGTGATACATGGAACCTTTAATGGTATGTGTTTTTGAATGATAATTGTTGATAGTTTATAAATCCTTGCTAACATTAATTTATGAAATTGTGATTATAGGATAGATGAATGAGTTGGAATCAACACTTAACTCTTGTATGGGTAATGATAGATTAGTTAGGTGAATCAAGTAAATAAATACCATTAGAGTCTCACAAATTGAGGGAGAGTGATCCTAGAGTGCCATTAGAGGGAGAGTTAGAGTGTATGAGATGAAATTTGAGGGTTACAGGAACAAAGGGGAATTGGCCGCTACCAAACATGACAAAATTGCCTAAGGAAGGAAACAGAGAGGAATTAGCCACAGCGAAGAGCTATGTTAGCTGCAATGAAATGTGTGAGGCAAGTCTAATGGTGTTTTAGAAAGTAATTAGTAGCGGCGAAAGGGGTAATTGGCTGTGGTGAAATGTGTGAAATTTGTGAAGGTGCTCAATTCCTCATATTCACCTAGAAACCTTAGTTTCTCTTATGGCAATGTTAAGGAATGATATAAAAACACTTGTAGGAGGTTTTTGTGAGTTGGAATTGATGGATGGAGGAATCAAAGACTCCTCATTGATAATTAAATTCATTTGTATATTCGAATAATTGTGGTTGTTTAGTTAATGACCCTAATAACATTAAGGTTCAAATTTTCTTGCATTTTCTGAATGTGATTAGTTGTAATGACTTTTAACCTTGATTATAACTATTAATCGCGTATTTAACCTTGATTACGATGATTAAAAGTTAGGGTCATCACACAGTAAAAGAAGAATAAAATTTAGGACATTCAAAGCTAAAGAAAGAAAATTTCAAATCAAGTTTATAAGTATCAAACACTAAAACCTCTAGATATCTATCCAAACTAATAAAATCAACTGGATTCTTATCAGTAAGAATTACTGCATTAATAGAAAAATTCAATTGCAACTTCTCACAATCTTTCACATGAGAATTCCATAAGGTATCTGGCAGTTGCTTCATCTTAACTGGGGGAGTCTGTTGATTGTTAAGAACTAGTTCACCAACTTCATGAACCTATTCAGAAGTCTCAGCAAAATAAACAATATCTTTCCTGACCAAAGAGACATTAGTAGACTCACAAGTTTCTATACAATGATCATCGGTATCAAGTCTCTCACTAGTGTCAATAATAGCATAAGCATTAATAGGATTTTAAATATCAACACCATCTCTATGCATGCTCTCATCAATACTAGTATGATCAATAGAATTAATCTCATTAATAATCTCAGTGCAAACATAAGAATACATGGACTTAATAGAATCATGATGATCAGAATATGTGAGGAACTTACTAGTTTGAATGAAAGCATTAATTTGGGAACATCTATCACATATAGTGGATCCAGCACACACACAATCAAGAGAATCATTCAAGTAAGCTATGTCACATGGTCCAGACAGCATATTATCCCTAAACTCAGAAGATGCATCATCAATGGGCTTATCAACCAAACTCACACTAGGAACAGAATGATTATCACATTCTAAGTTGCCCCCACACTTATCTACTACCCTAGACTTAATAAAATCATCATTAACTAGTTTAGAAATGAAATCATCACTATGGTCACAGCTAGGAGTAGAAAAACTAAGTACATTAGTACACAAAGGCTCATTAACATCTATAACTGTATCATTTTTGCTCAATGTGTTACCACAATCAATCATCTTAGGAGATTCAACAACAATTTTCTCATTTACATCATTATCATGCAATTCAAAATCAACATCATCATGTGAATTAGTAATCACTGTGCTATCAAATATACTAAAGTTAGTCCTAAAGAAATGCAAAGTATTAGAAGATGGAAGTATATTACCCAATGAATAAGACTCTTCCTTCTCTATACATTCTCTTCTGATTTGCTCTTCTTTCAATTCAGTAGCACTTGAGGTAGGTTGATTCATTTGAACTCCCAAATCCTTCATGAGGTTATCAATCATCTGTTAGTTTTGAAGATATAATTGTTCATTCTCTCGTTGGAGTTAAAGATTAAAGGCGTCTAATTGTTGCATCCTCTCTTCCCAACTTGGTTCCCTTTAAGGCTCTTGTTACATATATCCTTCATGATAGTTGTAGGCATAATAATCTAGCTTTTGCACATGGAAATTATGGTACAACTCAATGTAACTGGGGTGAACCTCATAGGAATGGTGGTAAGGTTGGTAACATGGTTGTTGATATTGTTGCGCTTGTTTCATTGCTCAAGTATGCCATGAAGCATTGATATAACTTCATCCATCTTTTGAAGAATCCTTTCATTTGCACAAGAATCATAGACACTTTGATTAGACATATAATAGGGATCTATTTTTATGCAAAGAATATGAGAAGCACAATTACCTTAAGCACAAAAGAAATTACTAATAAATTATACTATTATTAACTCTAATTCAAGAAAATTATAATCAAATGAAGCTAACAACTTCCTAACAATCTAAAACACTTAAAAATAAGGACAATCACACAAAATAAACTCACAAAAAATAAAGAAATTAAATCCAAAAAAATTGGGAGAAAACCTAAAAATTTTGAGAAAATATTAAAAAAAGTGCCTTGCTATTAGTTTTGCTCCAAACACCTAAAAACCTTAGGAAAAAATTTTGAGAATTTTCTAGGCACATCAAACAAAAATTCTAGCAAGCAAAGCAATTGTTATACAACACCCAAATGTTCAAAAATCAAGTCTAAAACAAGGCAGAAACCACATAAAAACAGAGTTAAAACACCTAGAAAACTTTTTCAAAGAATTGAGAATCCAATTTTTGTAATACCTTGGCCTCTTTACCTTTACATATTAGTACCATAAGCTATCTCAATCCATAACATACATGATGGAGAACAATTGTAAGGAAAAATACACCTTACATAAAGAAAATAATGAATATTTAATGGGATTTTAATGGTGTTATGTAAGGTTTCATTTCTTCATTTTATGCTCCATGGACCATATGCACTCATCCATATCATTTTATAGTCTTAACACATCCATACAAATCATATACATCACATTTGGTCTGATTCATTTTGGGCTTGGAGCTATATCTCACAAAATTAATGATTTACTCTCAGGTTCAACTTTCCAAATTTCTAATACAAATTTTGAAAATTCATAACTAATTTTAAAGAAATCAAAATCAAGCAAACTATACCATTCTAGAAATCTATGGATGTCTCCTTTTGATAAAAATAATTCTAGACTAATGAAGTAGCCTTAAGCCATCAGAATATGATAGAACAATAACATAGGTTAGGTTGCATTACTAGTACTATCATGCAATTTCAAAAATTCATATCTCTCTCTTTAGAACTCCAAATGAGGTGATCTTAATGGCCATAGAAAGCTTATGATGTCTAATTTATGTCTATAAAATTTCATAACTATTGGACTTTATTTGGCCCATGTACAACATAGAGAAGTAAACTAACTAAATGAACAGTAATCATACCATTTCTGCATATTTTGGCCAACTTTGAAAAATCATAATAAATTCTCTAGAGTTTCAAATTAAGTGCACTTTAGCTCTGTGAAAAGCTCTAGATGAGTCCTACTTGTTGGCCAAATTTTATGAAAATACTCATTCATTTGGTTAGACTTTGGTTTAACTTAATAAATGGTCAAAATGGAAGTCCATAATGGTTCATAATGCTACCAAATGACCTTCTTAACCATCTATGGCCACTTGGGCACATCCCAAAACACCATTGCAATCTAGGGAAGCATGTCAAATGGTTCAAATCATCATAGAGGTTAATCTCACCTTACACATGTATATACTAGCACATGGGTGGCAAAAATTCACATAAACATACATTTAGTTCTAGTTTCCATTCATACATGATATTCACATACTTTTATACATGCTCAATAGTTTACAAGTCATAAACTACTCATACATACATACTTGGACATTACATTACATTAAAAGCTATTCTATTATCAAAGTGTGGCAACTCATGCTTCTTGGACTCCATTCTTCCTTCCTTCAACTTCACCTAGACATGGTGAAATAGAAAATAGGGAAGAGTGAGATTCAAAGAATCCCAGTACCTCTTAACCCTTTCAAACATGCCTAAAGGATGCATTTACAAGTCAAAGAATACGTGCATGAAATTCAAGCTATTAATTAGCATACATAAAATATTTTTCTTGTCACATAAACTCATACATAGCAAATATAAGCTCTCAAGGACATTGGTCTACCCTTATACACCTTTCTTGGGACTTTTAGATTTGCCTCATCCACTTTCAAGGGACTTTTGACTTAGCCTCACTCTTCTTGAGACTTTTAGCTTTGTCTTACTCATTCCTAGGGACTTTTGACTCATCCTCACCTATGCTAAGGGACTTTTGGCATAACTAAACCCATTCAAACCAAAACACATTCATAAAACACATTTCAAGATCAACATGGTACCATGACATGTGGGCAATAGCTAAAAATATTTCTCATGGCATAAACATACATACAAATACTTAAAGACAAGAAAACATCTAAGCCATGCATGAAAGAAAGGTTAGAGAGTTACCTTGAAGCAATAACAACACTTTTCTCTTGAACTCTTCTCCCCTTTCTTGGCCAAACCTTGCTATTAAGTGGCCTTTAGTTTTCTTGGCCAAGACACATCAAAAGATATATAAATCACTCATGGAAATAGGCTTTGGCATCATACACACTCTATGTGAAGCTACTTTGTTCTATGGCTCCATTATGCTTTCATACACGACCTTATGAAGCAACTATGAGAATTCATGATCTTGACTCCTATTTCTCATTCATTTTAAGTCTCTTGACTCTATTTAGACTCCTTGGAGTCATCACAAATTCATTCCTAAAATCCTAGACACAAGTTGCTTCTTTAAGTCTCATTATGGAGCCTACACTTTTATCTCACAAACTAAGGCTTTTAAATTTTTTTCAAGGCTTCCTTTGATGTTCTTCCATCATATTTAATCCTTTTCTAGCCTTAGAAAAATTTAAAACTCTCTCTAGGTGCATGAAGAGCTCTTGGCCTAAACTATGCAAGCATATAGCACCCATGAAGTTTGCTTGCTTTCTCTTAGGGAATTGGCACTTATGAAGCTTCTTAGATGTCTTGAGAACTCATATATACCCTTAGACAACTTAAATTACTACTAGAAAGCTTCATCTTAGCCTAGATGCAATTAAATCCCTAGGTTTGGTAACTCACAATCTAATCTTCTAATTCAATTTTAATAGCATCTTCTTAATCCTCACACTCCATAACCCTTGGTTCCATCAAGAACATATGAAGAAAAACTCTCCTCCTCACTTTCTCTCTTTAGGCTGATGCTTAAATGGCTTAAAAACATAAGATTTTGCAAGTGGTTCAAACAAAGTCTTATCTTAAAATGAAACTCTTTTCGCGTATATTATTTTCTACTGAATGGTTTCTTGAAAAGAGTTTCTTTTTGGCTTGGGTCAGGCCTTAATGTTCAAGTTTTCAAGAAAAGAAAACCACTATTAGAGAGCTCTTAGAGAGAGGAATAACTTTTCTAACTGGCACAGGATGAAACGAGGCTATTTACTTACCTAAATAGGAGCTTAAACTTCTTCTCTCTCCATTCCCTTAATGTCATGCTATGGCTGCTCAAAATTCTAAAAATGAAAGCTTGGAGAAGGTGATGAGGTGTAATCTTACTTAAGAAGCCTTTTTTACAATTTTTCAAAATGACCATTTCATCCCTATGCACATGTCCATTTCAACTCTTTTTTTAGAACCATCTTTTCCATTATAAAATTTAGGTTCTCTAATTCATAAAATGCCTTTGGTTTCATCCAAATTGGATTTAAAACCTTCCTAAATAAATCAGTCAAAGTTCAGATCAACTAATGCTATAGAACATAAACCAGAAAGGTTTAAATCATTCTAGGGATTCCTATAATTTTTAGGGCCTCTGAGAACCTCAAAAAATTTCTTTTTTTCATTTCAAAATCCCTCCTTTAAGTTTCTAAAAAGTACTCAAAATTACGAAAATGTCAATACATCTTCGTTAAATTTCATCTGGTTATTCTGACTCTATTTTCAAGGCATTTTTGGCCTTGGATCCTCATTATTTGAGTCTAGATTATTGCTCTAATTTTATTAGGTCTCAAATCATCCTATCTGGGAGACTTCCTTTTATATCCGATGCATTTCATATGTTTATGGCTAGACATTACATTTCTCACGTTTACAGAGGAACCGAATGTTACAAATTCCCCAGCAGTGGCATCAAATTTCATAGTTGTGTCGAGTAGCCTTAAATAAACTCAACCTTTTTTCATAGTTGGTAACTCATTCAAGAGGCATCAGTTAGAGCAAATCTTCTTTAGGAATCTGCTTAGGGATCTGGATGATAGTGATGTTATCGGGTTTGTTAGAAACCATGTAAAGAATATCATCAATGGTATTCTGAATGTGAAGATCAATTGAATAGTTCTACAGACAGTAGATCATTTGGTGATGAAGAGTTGTTAGGACAGTATCGGAAACTTGTTCAGCACCAACAATCTAGACTTGCACCTTTAGCCTAGTGGAAAGAGCGGGATCTAACAACTTTATGTTGAAGTTAGGCACAATAGTCCAGATCACGCTTCCACTATTCAAAGTGACAAGGGCAGCTCTAATCAAAGCATTTTGAAAGGAGGTATAAGATGTATCAAGAAGGGAAACACGGGCTGTAGCCGCAATCCCTTTTCTGCCATGTAGGGTAAGGACTAATCTTATGACTCCAAGGTAGAGGTGAGAATAGCCTTGATGGATCCAATGAGAAATGAAGCTAAAGGGAATTTCTAGAGTAACATACTGTTCAGCTTGGGTTGACTGAAGCTCACATTGATCCAATTTAGTACCTTGGACAATTTCTTTTATTGGAGGGATTCTAGGAGAAAGGAGTCTCCGGATAGAATGAGTGAAAGATCTATTTTGGAGATAGAATTGGTAAGGGTTGAGAAGAGGTGTGATGGATTCTTTTAGTCTAGATTCTTTTGGAATATGAGTAATTTCTACAAGGTTATCTATCTTATTAGAGGCATGAGATATACAAAAAGAAGGAATAGATCTAGGCATAGAAAGGGAAGAAGAAAGAAGGATAGGTTCTTCTATATCATTTGCAGAGGTAACAGTGGACATGGTGTTTAGTATATCTTCTTACTCTCTTTTACTAGTAGATCTAATCCGATTATCTTATGAATGTGCAGGCTCTGATACCATTCCTGGTCCCGACACAAGATCAGAGCACATTCGTTTCCATTTCTCTTCTTTGAGAGTATTCCATTTCTAGAGATCCTCTTCAAAGAGACTGTAACACCATAAATTCTAGCTCATTTCATACCATTCATAAGCTTTACATCATCATTTCCATGAGAGTACATGAAAAAAGGACCGAAAATAATGGGTATATTTGCGTTGCGTCATACTTAAAAATTGTAATTGGTGTCACATGGATCATGTGAGCTCATACTATACATTCTCATATTTAATTACATCAAAACAACTCATTTTCATCACAATGTCATGTCCACAACTCATAGAAACCGAAATGAAGCATGAAATGGGCTTGTTTAATTTCAACCAGATTTGCTCCCTATTCTATCCAAAATTTGGAAAATCATAACTAATCCTAAAAAAATTGAAATCATGCAATCTTGGTCATTCTGGGAAGCTATGGATGTCTACTTCATATAAAAATATTCCCAAACCATAATATTCATCACAGAGGATGTTTGACATCTAAAATGGTCCAAAGGTCATACTACATCTTGGAACTAATATAGAATTCTGCAAAAAACTTTGAAAATGTCCAATTAATTCTAAAAAAATACAATCCATGCAAATGATATCAATCTAGAAATCTGTGGATGTTAGCTAGAGAGAAAAAATATCTTTAGACCAATTCATCAAGCCCAAATCTTGGAATTCAATGGAATAGTAACTATGGTCGGGTAAGGGTCCTGATACTGGACAGAAATTTTAAAAATTCATATCTCCCTCTCTAGACCTCCAAATGAGGTGATTCTAATTAGTACAAGTCACTATGGTTGTCTAGTTTCTTTGTATAAAATTTTATGGCAATTAGCCATCATTTGTGCCTTGGATGACAGAATTCAATTTCAAACCAAATGAATAGTGCAGCATACCAAAACCATAAAATTTTCTAAATTTGAAAAATCATCAAATATTCTGTAGACCTTCAAAAATTATAATATTTATCTTTCTGAAAATCTCTCAATGAGACCTAATTGCATACCAAATCTCAGACCAAGACTAACTTATTTGGCTAAAAAGTGATATAGTGTTCCATTATAGTCAATTTTGGCTCCATATAGGGTACCAAAGTTGCCAAATGGATTTCCCTTAGTCTTGTCACCTTTTGGGCAAGTCTAAAAGCACATTTAAGACTTTTGTGAGCTTCTCAAATGGTCCCAAATCTCTTGCATCTCATTTTGGCCTCTTTATCCACACTTATACACATTTATATCAAACTTCTAAATTGCATACTTTGACATTACATGCTCAAATTCTATTCTAGAGTTCATACATCATATCCATACATTTACCCAATACATAATATCATATTTACACATGTCTCAAGGGTCATAGGCCATTTACAACAATAATATACATCATGAAGCATCATTATGGTTCTAAAAAGCACAAGCTAGATATATTAATGTCAATCTCCTTCCTTCAAGGTAGTTGACTCCCATTACCACATCCACTTAGTCCACCTAGCATATTAGATCAATGGAGAGGAAGGGATGAGATTCAAAGAATCCCAATAGCTCATCTCCCTTTCAATCATACATAATATATGTAAAGCAAGCCTTCAAAATGCATGCATGGACATAATACAAATCATAAGCATTCAAGAAGCAAGCTTGGCATGTGAACAAGTTATACAAGACATTCAAGAGCTCACCGTGTGTTTAGATTGGCCTCACACTTCTCCTCATAGATTTTGGACTTGCCTCACCTATTCTTTAAGAGGTTTGGACTCAACCATACTCTTCGGAGTCTACTTTACTCTTGGAAGACTCTTTGCTATGTCTCAACCAATTTTAAGGGTTCTTGGCTCATCCTCACCATAGTGAAGAGTTCTTGGCCTCTCCACACTCAAGCAAACTCAAACAAATATCATACATTTATTTAAAAACATAACATGACATCATGAAATCATGGCATATAAGATCATGCTAGCATACTTTTCATGACTTGAAAATACACATACACACATTCTAAGACAAGCTAAACACAAATCCATGCATGAGAGAAGGTGGAGAGAGCTACCTTATTTCCTTACTTAGTTTGGCTTAAATATTACTTTCTCCAAGCTCTTCTCTTCAAATCCAAAATTTCCCTTGAAGTTCTCCCTTGAATCAAATTTATAAACTTCATTTTAATCCAAGGAAATAAAGGAGAAGGGAGGAGATGAGGTGTGAATGAAGAAAGGCAAGGAAAAACACCATGAAAACATACCTTAAACTTGGATTTCTTCCTCCTCCTTCTTCCTCTCTTGGGCGCCTCTCCCTTAGGGTTTTGCTTCTGGTTTGGGGCTAAATTTTCTGAAGTTAAATGAGGGCAAGTGTGAGGTGCCACCTATATATAGGTAAGGAAAAATGACTTTTTCAAAAATTCTAATTTTGCCCTTTGTACTTTGTATTTTTGTTTCTCCTTCGTTTTAGCCCCTTTTTGAGAACCGTCTTTTCCATTTTAAAATTTAGTTCCCAATTAAGAAAAATGCCTTTGGAATCACTCAAATCGAAGCTAAAACCTTCCCAAATGGATCCGTCAAAGTTTAGGCACATCGACGTTAAAAAACATCCACCGGAGGGGATTTAACTGTCCCGAGGCTTCCCATGGTTTTTAGGGCCTTTGAGATCCCCAGAGAACTCAAAACTTTCATTTAAAAAGCCCTCCTATGTGAATTCTAAAAATGCCATTATGTTTTGTAAGATTTTCGTCAAAATTTATTTCTTCATTCTAGCTTCATTTTTCCTTCCGTCTAAGGTTAGAATTCTCATTTTTAGAAGTCTAGAATGTTTCTCAAATTTTTTGGAACCTTAACTAATTCATTTCGGAGGACTTACTTTGAAAATGTGTCCGTTTTTGTCATTTAATGAAAACTGGACATTACAGAGACATGCTTCAGGAGATCTTAGAATACTCCAATGCTCCTAAACATACTCTAGAGTTAGAGGAGGACAAATTTCATTTAATGCCTTCCTTTCATTAGGAGTTAGCCAACCAATACAATATGGACAAGAATAATTAGGAGTGTGATTAACACACTTATCCCTTAAACATCTTGGGATTGGTTCAATGTCTTGCCGTCTTAATGAAAAATATTCAAGTTGATATTCCAATTAGAGTACCAGAATCCTTTTTCAGGTATGCTTACGCTAACATTCACTCACTCTCTTCTGGGCTTTTGTGCGCTAGCCTCTTAGGACCAAGGATTCTATTGATCTTCTTAGAAACCCTTTTTTTAACAAAGAACTCATAGACAAGGTAACTATTATTATCCAGATAGTATGGTAGTCTCAACATTTTCTGATACATAAGATCTTCAAGAGAGGCAAGTGTAGAGCATACTAATGTATAAATAAGATAATCATAAGAGATCTACTAATAAAAGATTTCAGAAAATAAAGAGAACTTAGAATGAAGACATAAGGAAACTGAAGTTTATTTCAAACTTTGTTTACAAGGGGGAAGAGAGGCTTAGAGGAGTTTTACCTTCTTCAGACTTAGTAACCCTTCTTATAGTGAAGGTCAGGAGATACAAGGAAAAATACTTTTACAAAAGAAAGACACAATGACCGACAGTCTTTTTGGAAAGCGGCTTTTACAAAGTCATTCACATGTGGAATAGTAAACACACATAATTATACAATAGAGCATAAGCTGGAAAGATGAGCTTTAGGATAAGGCTTATCCTTTCTTGATTGGCTTATAAGATGGAGATAAGTTAGGGTCTTCATCAGTGTCGATGGAGTCAGGGTCCTTTGGTGACTTTTTGAAGCAGGTGGCAAACCATTCTTCAAACTCTCTCAGAGCAATAGGTTCATAGGGGTCCTGTGAGTCTTGCATTATTGTGTCAGAAGGTGGCTAAGTTGTTAAAGAAGATGAAGCTCCTGGGTCCTGTGAACTGGTTCCTGTGAGGAATTTAATCATTTATTCTGGAGTCCATTGTTCTGTATTGGGTAGATTTAGTTCTAGAAAATGAGGTTCTTCAGGGATAAATTCTCCAGGGTATGGTCCCAATGAAGTACAGAATATGAATGGATTAGGCTAATAATTATTAATTTCACATAAAAATAATTTTAAATTCTTTAGAGCACCAGATGATTGTTATGGCCAATCTAAAAAGGTATTTCATTCATCTGCATGGTTCCGAGTAAGGACCATGTTCTGTCTGTTGAGCTAGTAAGGACGGTGAAGGATGAAAATACTGGACACCTATTTATCAGCTGTAGGTATTTTCCAATGGTTATGTCATTGAATGAGATAGTCAAGTTTAGAGCACCACCAGGGTAGTGGAGAGAACCATTCTAATAAGGTCCACAGATTGAAGTCCCTATTTTCAAAGGTGGTGAGGTGTTAAAAAATCATGAGTGATGGAAATGCTATGGCATTAGAGTAAAGGGCAGTGAGTGCCCAAAGATACCAAAAGGCATAATCAGTTACATGGTCTGTGATTTGAAACAAGAGTAGAAATGAGGTCTGGACAAGGTTGAAGGTAGGAGGAATAATATTGTATGGAGAGTCTTTTAGGTAACGGTGAAGGTAATAAAATAGAGATTTCTGGGCAAGGTTTTGAACTTCTGCAGGAATTGTTAGTCGTGGTTCTCCAAGAGGGAAATCCTTTTTCAGTTGAGGCTGTGGATAGTGAATGGTACATCTAGGGATTAAATAAGCCATGTAGATGAGAGGGACAAGTTTAGCTTGAGTGATGAGATTAAAGGTTTTTTACGGTCTAGAAAGGAAGTCGGCTAGGATATTGTGGCGTCCTTTGATGTGTTCAACTGTGAATTTATAGCGGGAAAACTAGTCTTTCCAGCGCATCAATTGCTTATCCGGATGAACTTTTTTGTTAGACTCTAAAATTTTAGGGAAAGAGGAATTATCCATCTGCACAATGAAATCATATGAGCATAGGTGGAAACTGAACTTCTCTATCCCTCTTTTGATAGTACGAATCTCTTTGTAGATTGCATGATAATATTTTTCAGAGTCTTTGAATTGTCTGCTAGCATGGCCATAGTAATACTTATTTCCGTCAATCTCTTCAAGTAGGATAGTGCCTCAAAAATCTTCACTAGCATCTGTCTGGAGGATCCTTTTCCCCTTATGAGAAATTTTTAAAGGTAAAGACATTTGAGAGACTCTTTTGAGGTGTCGCACTGCTACAATCTGGGCAAGTCCCGAAGGAAGGGTGTCCTTTCTGAGGAGTTTGGATAGCTGGCTTGTATAATTAGACACTTTTGGAATAAAGTCTCTGATAAAATTGATTACTCTAAGAAATTGTTAAATTTCTTTTATGGAGAGATCTTTGTCCTGGAAAGTGAGTAACTCTTGGGCTATATGTGGATCTAGCTGGTAATGTCCATTAAAGATATGCATCCCGAGAAATTCTATTTAAGTTTGGCCTAATTGACTCTTTTTAGAGGAAAGCATTATCTCATGTTTTTGTACAAGGCCCAAAAACTATTGGAGAAGTTGTTTGTGGTCTGCTTTATTTTTTGAGAAGAGCAGGATGTCATCAATGTAGACTAGGACACTATGGAGAATGGGCTTAAAGATTTTTTTCATAGCTTTTCGAAATAGAGATGGAGCAATCTTTAACCCAAATAGCATAACAATCTATTAGTATTGAGCATTGGGTATACAGAAGGCTATCTTATACCTCTCAGTTAGATCAATTCCAAGTTTCTAGAAGCCTGCCTTAAGATCAAACTTAGAGAAAACTTGAGCTTTTTTAAGCAGACTGAGTTGAGAACTGATCTTCGGTAATGGGAACTTATCATCTTGTAAGAACATGTTGAAAGGCTTGTAATCAATGACTAATCTCTTTTTGCCACGTTTATGCTCTGCACGTTTATCCACATAGAATGCTTGGCACACCCAATCAGATTTGGTAAGTTCTATAAGTCCTTGCTGCAGAAGGGCTGCACATTCTTCTCTAGCAAGTTTCAAGTCATCAGGATTTATTCCAGGATGAGTTACTTTTGTAGAAGTAATGTCTTTATTTCTTTTGAAAGGAAGCTGGATAAAGAAATCTTTATTCTTCCAGAGAAGATAAGGGTGAGAAAACTAATCATGGGATTCTAGACAATAAGGCATAAATTAATCACGAATTTCTTCATAACCAACAGGAACATTTGAAAGCTTAAACACTTTTGAAATTGTAGTGTAAGGCTTAAATTATTGTTTAAGTTGGATCCCTTGAGGAAGGATTTGAAGCTTTTTTGCTTGATAGTAAATGTCCATTCCAATAAGGATATCCTTGTTTGGGAGACTACTTCCAAGTACTCTAGTCTATACTATACAATTAGGAAAGATCCTAATACCAATTCTTTTCTTAGTAATAAGATCAACCTTAAAGATTTTTCCATCAGCTGTACTAAAATACTCAAAATGAGTTGTCCATGCCTGTGGAGGAAGAACTACAGGATTTATAAGACTTTTTGAGGCACCAGTATCCATATAAGCTATGGCAGGGATTGGTTTATGATACTTGCTTTGAAAAATTTATATTTGAAAATAAGGCATTGGAGGTTCTTTTTGTTCAGTGAGATTGCAGGGTTGGACAGAGTAACTGGGATGAATGTAATGGTCAGAATAATCTAAGTGGTCAGAATCAGAAAAATCTGAGTCTGAGAAGTGAAGTCCAGGAAGGGAAAAAATAGTGTTTGCATTAGCATCTTCTTGTTCTGAAAAATATTCTCCAATGTCATCATCAGCAGATAGAGGAACGCTAGCTTGAACTTATTGGAGGAGCTTAACATCCTTCTTTGTTTTATTAGGATAGGTTTTTACAAAATGTCCCTTTTTTCCACAGATGTAACAACGGTCTCTTTTTCCATGTTGCGTGAGCCATCGTCTGAAAAATTGAATTGGTTTTCTAGGTCTTTTTTTTATAATACTTTTGGGACTTGTAAGGCTTGGCATAAGCATATTTGTAATGAGATTTCTTCTTTGTTAGGCAAGAGCACTTTGACTTGTCTTTGCATTTGATCTGTAGATAGGGTTTTTTGCACACCTTTTGCAAAGCAAGTTTGCCATCCATTAAGGAATCAAACATTTTATGCTGCTCACATAATTTCTTAAGAGTAGCCAAAGTCAATTGGTAAATCTCCTCAAGAGAGATGTTAGTCATATCTCTTCTGAGGGATTGTATGGCTATTAAGAGTTCTGGCTGTAATTCTTCTAGTAAGGAGGCAATAAATGTATGTTTGAGGTTGACATCATTAAAACCATTAAGAAGGTAGTACCTTTCTGCCATTCTTTTATAATGGAAGTCAAGATCTTTTTTCTTTAAAGAGCAACATTTCATATGAAAATATTCTTGCTGCTTTTGCTTATCAACAAGATGAAAATCACTAAGGAATTCTTTGTGAATGAGACCAAGGAGATCATTAGCACTGCCTGCTATGGTGTAGAATCTTTGTCTATACTCCCCTAGGCTTTAGAACCATTCTCGGAGAGTGCCAGTGAGTCTGGTAGTGAATTCAGTGAGAGTCACTTGAAGATTAGCATTTGGTTAAGTTATTTGAAGATCAATCCATGCTAAGAATTCATTCAACTTGTCTCTCCATTTATCAGGTGGGGTTTCATCAAGGGTAAACCATGGTCCAGTAGTTAGACGAGTTTGAGCTTGTAGAGGATCTAGGAAAGTTGTATGATAGGATTGTTCAGCATATTCATTATGTTCAATGTTTGACTCATCATATTCTTTAACATGAGTGGGATTCACCATACAAGAAGTTAGGTATTGAATAGGTTCATCATCCTCAGAACTAAAAGGTTTAAGACCAATAATCCAAGATTGGTCTGAATCAGCATCAAAAGGATAAGGGATGATGGTGGACAATAAGGAGATTGTCCCAAAAGGTTTAGTTGGTTTTGTTTAAGGTTATTTATTTTTTTGAGTTAGATCAAGATGAGGAGTAGGCGTAGTTGACGATTGTGTCGCGCAACCCTCAAAATAAAACTATGTTGAACTAAATATGTAGCTAGTGGCACAACCTAGGTCATCTCCCTTGGAATTGGAGTTCAATGTTTAATTGAGTTTTCCAAATATTAAAAGACTTTAAAAATTTCTAAATTAGGGGGGGTTTTGATTTACTTAAACTATTTAAAATAAAATTGAATTAGAATGACTAACTACCTAATTGTATGGATTGTGGGTGAAGGATGGTCTTGTGACTAGCTTTGGATTCATCCCTTGGTATCCACTATCCTTATCCTAATTCAATTGTGATTATTCTGGTCTAAGAGTCCCTAATTGTGTTCATGGCAATTGTATCTTGAGTTACCATGCAAGAATCAAGAGATTAATAATCTAATATTGAATTGAAACCTCAACCCCGCATTAAATTGTCAATTCTTGTTTTAGGATCAATGAACACTCAATTTAATTAATTAACTGATTAATTAGCCTCTGAATCATCATCCAAAAATGTTTAATTAACCAACTAAACACTAAGGAATTCTCAAGTTTAACATTCAAATACATAATTTCATTCATGCATTTCATCGAACACCTTCGAGGCACACATGGAAAATTAGAAAATAATGAAAAATCAGTGTCCAATTCAATCAATTAATCAACAAAAAGGTTTCCTAATTAGTGTCTAACCAGTCACTAATTACAATTACACAAATTCTCTATCAAATACAACTTAACCAAGACAATATTTGAAACAGAAAAAGTGTAGGAAATTAAAGAAATCTTAGCCAAAATTCTGAGTTCTTCTCCATGGATTCAAGCTTGCACTAAGGATTTTCCTCCTAGCTAGCCACAGATGGAGATTAAAGCTTCATTTGAATGGAAGGAATGGAGTGGGAATGGAGGATATGGCTGCTGGTCGAAGGGGGCGTGCGAATGGACGAAGGATGGAATGTCGCGAATGGAATACGGCGTGTGTGTGGAATGACCTCGTAAATGGAATATGATGAATATAATGGATGAATGAAGGGCTCTCACATGAATTTTAATGATTCCACATACTCTCTTCATTCCTTCTCAAACCAGACCTGCACTTAAGCACGTAAGAATCCTCCTATGCTCTCGTGGCTCTGCATGTGTATAAGTGTGGGCCCCACTTCAATTTATAATATTCCACCTGAAACTCTTTGCTCGTTTTACTCCAGTGTCTTTTACGTGTTTTCTGTTTGTTTATGCTGCAGCCCATAACTTCCAGCTGAAAGCTCTTTCTTTCCTCATAGAACCAAAGCTCAAACCTTCTCTTCATACCACATGATGTTTCCTCCATTTCTGCTCGAGTTTGTGAGCTGTTTCTGCATGCTTGTTTCTTCATCTTTATGTGTTTTGTGTTTCTTCTGCTCATGCTCTACTCAACTACTGGTCTGGTGTGTTTGTTCTGCTCAACTTCTTCACTCTCTTTCCCCTACATTGGCTGCTTCTCTTCGTGTTTTCCATGCAAGCTTCTTGTTTCAGTTGCTGCATTCTCTAACTCATTCCACGTCTTGCTCTGTTCTTCATGTGTATATTTATATCCAAGATCTAAACCCGTGGCTCTTTGTATGTGTTTCTTCTACTTGCCTCAAGCACCCAAGCTCGAGCTTCTCACATGGCTGCTCTTGTACGTGAAAGCTTTTCTATCTAGTCTGTAGGTTGTATTGTTTCTTCCTCTTTTTCATTCAAGTGCTTCATGGATGGTTCTCTTCTCCCTTGCCACGTACTCTTCACACTTAAGCTGACATGGTCATCTCACAATCCATTGCATCTTCTTAATCACGTTAGAAACTTCCTTCAGCTCACTAACTCAAAGCTTCATGCATGGTTCTGCTTTACACCTCTTTCCATGTTGCTTTCTTCGAATCATGCAGCTCTTCATAGCTTCTTGCATTTGCTGCAGCCCATGGCTTCCACGTGAAGATTTTGCATGCATGTAGTTGACTTGAGCTGCCTCTTCCTTGAGTGTTGCGTGAAGATGAAAGTGTTTGTGTGAATATGTTGCAACGTGGAGCATAGAAGCTTGTGTGAGCTTATGTGTGTCTTCCACGAGAGAAACAAGGGAGTTAGAGCTGACTTCTTCTTCAAGACCTATTGCTCCTATTCAAATGCTATTTTATTCTTCCATTCCAATTCCATTGCCCATAAAAAATCTGTAGAAATAATAGGAAAAATATCTACAAAATTATTTGAGATAAAATTGAGCATTAAAAACCAATAATTTGTAACTTAATTCCTCAAATGTAAAAAATGGCTACTAAAACCAAATTTCATCTAATTAGCCCCGTAAAGCCATATTTGGATACTAAAATACTTAAGATAAGGAGAATAAAACATATAAAATATCATGGTTATCAGTAGTATGCTTTAGTGAGGAAGGTGGAGTATGAATCTGTAAAGGTTTTACAAGTGGTTGTTCTTGGGGTTTTATCCAGGAAGGTGAAGCTTCTTGGTGTGAAGAGAAATGAAGTGGTCTTTGAGGGGAACAGATATTTCGAGGTTGCAGAGGCTGAGGCTGAGATGGAGGTTGTCTGGCTTGAAGTTGTCTTGGTTGTGTTAGACTAAGATAGTCTTCTTTCTTCCCGAAGACTTCATAGTTTTTTAAGACATTTGGAATAGTCAGCTTCTTGTGAGTAAGGAGAGTATGGGGGTAATAGATATGGATTATATGAAGACACAAAGGGAGAAGGAAAGGATTCATAAATACTCTGGGATTGATCTCTGGCTAGATCTTTCTCAATTTGATCAATCTGAGATTTTACTTGTCGAAGCTCTTGTTCCTTTTGTGTAAAAGCTGGACCCATATATCCATGGCCGATAAATCCTTTAAATTCTGCATCCAGAGAAGTAACTTGCCATTAAAGGCGATCATACAATTCTTAGACATGGGAAGACAGTCCATCAAGTCTAGAATTAGTATGAGCTGTTTGACTAGAAAGATTCTCAAGGTGAGAGTCAATCCTTTAAAGAACTTTATTTTGAGCCATAGCATTATAGGTATGCTAGTTGAGAACTTCTTCAGCTTGTAAGACAGGTCTTATGGCACCACTAGGAGAAACTTCTGTAGGGACAAAATAAGACTTATATATAACATTTGTCTTAGGGTTGATTCTTCTTTCCATAGCAGGAAATTCAGAATCATAATTTTTTGATGCAGAAGAAAACATCATACATGGAATAGGTTGAGGTTGTACTTGTATGGTGGGTATGATAGGTTCAGGTTCAGGAGGTGGAGAAGGAAGAAGGTCATCATGACCTAATTCCTTAAAGAGGTCATAGAAACTTTCTGGCTTAGGCCTTGGAGACTTGATACTAACCCATCTGGACTTTGATGGGTGGTCATCATCATCTGAACTGCTACTAGGCTTGCGGTGAGAGTAATGGCTAGATTTTCAGGATGGTTTAGGTAGTTGTTTCTTCTAAGGATAAGCACAAGACTCACAAGGCCTCCATGCATTATCTTCTGGTCCTTCCCAGTTTTCAAGGTCATAGCATCCATAATCAGGGTCGCACATAGACGAATCACAATCCCAAAGGAAGTGTCCATTGATTTTTCTAACACAAGCATAAGACCCATCAGGATGAAACTAGTGAATAGGAATTAGACCTTTCTTTTATTCTTGGGTGACCACAAAAGTGATCATCATGGAGTGATTCATCAGCCTTGGGGCTGAGGTGGTAGCTTTTTCAGATCCAAGTCTCTTGAAGGTGGATTTGACAATTCCATCAGAGAGTTTTTCTAAAACAAGAGGAGCAGAGGTATGGAAAGTCTTCTGCCCACCATGGAACTCCTTTTAACCTAGATCGTTTTCCTTAGAAATGGATTTCAATATTCAATTAAGTTTTTTAAGTATAAGAGAAAATCTAAAAGCTACATAATTAAGGGGGATTTTGATCTAATTAAACTAACTAAAATTAGAATTAATTAAAATTCCTAACTATTACTTAAATGCATGAACTAAAAAGTGAATGATAGACATGTGACTAGCTTTAGATGATTCCATTAATATCCATTATCCTTATCCTAATTCACTTATTATTCACTCTAGTCTAAGAGTCCTTATTTGTGTTCATAGTAATGTATCTTGAGTTACCACACAAGATTCAAGAGATTAGTAATTTAATATTGAATTGAAACCTTAACTCTACATCAAATCATTAACTTTTATCATTATGATTAATAAACACTTGAATTGAGTGATTAATAAATCAAATTAGTCTTTGAATTATCACCTTAAGATGTTTAATTAACTAATTAAACTCCAAGGAGACCTTAAATTAGACATTCAAGCACTTAATTTCTCACATGCATTTCATCAAACACCTTGACTATATATGTAACATCCGATTTTTCATAAAATACCGAAATGAGTCAGTTTTCAAAGCAAGTCCCCTGAGACGAGTGATTCAAGACCAAATAAAATTTGGATAAAATTTCAAATAATAGAAAATAAGGATTTGAGCCTTGAGTTGCTCAGAAACCGAGGTCGGAGTGATTCAAAAAAATTGTCGCAAGGCCAGTGGCATTTTCGTAAATAAGTGTAATTTTGGAAAAGCACCTAGGAGGGCTTTTTAAATGGAAATTTTGAGTTTCCCAGGGTTTTCAGAGGCCCAAAAAATCATGGGAAGCCCCGGGACTGGTAAAACTCTTCTGGTGTACTCTTTTCGACATCAGTTGACCCAAACTTTGACTAATTCGTTTGGAAAGGTTTTAGCTTTCATTTGAGTGATTCCAAAGGCATTTTATTAAATTGGGAACCTATTTGTTATGATGGAAAATAAGGTTCTCAAAAAGGAGCTAAAATGAAGGAAAAACTAAAATGCAAAGTACGAAGAGCAAAATTAGAATTTTGAAAAAGTCACTTTTCCCTTCTTTTCTCTATGTGGTGCCCCACTTTCCTCCCCATTTAGAATCAGAAAACTTTGCATAATTTCATAAGGAAGAACAAGGGTCTTGGGTGCACCAAGAGAGGAGGAGAAGAAGAAGAAATTCCAAGCTAAAGGTATGGAGAATTGGTTATTTTTCATGCTTTCTCTCCACCAACCTCTTCTCTCCTTTTTCCCTCTTCTTCTCCATGATTTTTTTGAAGTTTTGAGGGCTTTTTTGAAGGAAGAACAGAGAGGAAAGTTCGGATTTGAAGAGAGGAGCTTGGAGAAATCAAGATTTAAGCCAAACTAGCTAAGGAAACAAGGTAAAAATACATCCTATGGTTGATATCTTCCATGGCCCTTCTTCTCCATTTTGACCCACATGTGTTCTACCCTAAGGAGTTATATTTTTAACCAAACCAAGTATGATTCTTAGGTATGTGATGGAGAGGAATAAGAATATGCAATAGAAACCAAGAAATAGGCATTAGAAATCAAGATGTAAAACCTAGGGTTTTAAGTGCACCTTCCAATTTCTGAATTTGTATGATGCTTCCTAGGTCTAAGTAAGAGTGTAAATGAGTTCTTAAGACACCTTAGATGCTCCCTACAAGCTTCCTCCTTCAAGGAAGCAAAGAAATTTCCATGGAGGCCAAAGGATGCCATAGTCTCGGCCTAGGCTAGTTCATGTAGGTGGGGGGATTTTTAAATTTTTCTAAGGCCATTCTTGAGTCATATTTGATGAATAAAGATGAAGAGAGGCCTTAGAAAAAATTTAGAACTTATAAAAATTGATTTGATGCCATAGGTTCCATAATATGACCTAAAGAAGTAACATGGTGCTAAGCCTTTTGTCTTAATGATGTGATGATTCCAAGAGGCTTAAATGGAATCAAGAATCATAATTGAAAAGAAAGAATGAAGCCTAGAAGTCATTTGATGGGTGTTCTTCATTAGGTGTGATTATGGACCATAATGGAGCCTATAGAGCAATCTGGTGTTTCATCAAGTTATGTAGCCTTAGAACGTGTTTCATAAACCTAATTGGCTCCCATAAATTGTATCTAGGCCAAGAGAAACCATCTCCACCAAATTGTGGGCGAGTGGCCGAAAGAGGAGGCTTGAAAGCTAAGGAAAAAGTGTGTGAAATTATGTAAGGTAGCTCTCTTCCCCTTCTCTCATGCATGGATGTGTGTGTAGCTTGTTTTGGAATGTGTGTATATGTATTTTCAAGCTATGAAAAGTATGCTAGCATGCCTTTACATTCCATGATTCTTGATGCCATGTTATGTTTTCAATGACCATATGATGTTTGTATGAGTATACTTGAGTGTGGAGAGGCCAAGAACTCTTCTCTTTGGTAAGGATGAGCCAAAAACTCTTGAACTTGGTTAAGACAAAGCAAAGAGTCTCCCAAAAGCAAAGTAGGCTCCTAAGAGTATGGTTGAGTCCAAAACTCTTAAAGAATGGGTGAGGCAATTCCAAAATCTATGAGGAGAATGTGAGGCCAATCCAAACACTTGGGGAACTCTTGAATGCCTTGTATGATTGATTCACATGCCAAGGTTGCTTTGAAAATGCCCATGACTTCCATTTTTCTATGCATGCATTTGAAAAGCTTGCTTTGCACATATTATGTGTGATTGAATGAGAGATGAGCTATTAGGATTCTTTGAATCTCATCCCCTCCTCTCCAATGATCTAACATGCTAGATGGACTAAGCAATTATGGTGAAGGGAGCCAACAACGATGAGGAAGAGAGATTGATAACCTTGTGTCTTATTTTGTTTATTTTGGAACTACAATGATGATTCATCATGTATATGAGGTTGTATATGTACTATGAACATTGAGACATGTGTAAAAACACTATTATGTGATGTTTAGATGTATGATTGTGATATATGACCACTAGCCCATGTTTTGAGTATGTAAGGCTATAGAATGAGAATTTAAAGTTTGATGAATATGTGTATAAGTGAGGGTTGAATGACCAAAATGAGATGCATGAGGCTTAGGACCATTTGGGTAGCTCACACAAGTCTTAAATATGCTTTTAGACTTGCCCAAAAGGTGCCAACACTAAGGGAAGACCATTTGGCAAGTTTAGTACCTTATATGGAGCCAAATTTGACCACTATGAAACCCTATATCACTTTTTAGCCAAATGAGTTAGTCTTGATCTGAAATTTGACATGGAATTAGGTCTTAGTAAGAGCTTTCTGGAAAGTTAAAGATCATAATTTTTAGAGATCTATAGAATATTTGATGATTTTTTGAAATTGAAAAATTTTATGGATTTGGTCTGCTACACTATTCAATTGGTCTGAAATTATTTTTTGTCATTTGACATTCAAATGATGTCTAATTGCCATGAAATTTTATAAAGAGAAACTAGGAAATCATAGTGACTTGTGCCAAATGGAAGCACCTCAATTGGAGGTCTAGAGAGGAACATATGAATTTTCGAAGTTTCTGTCCAGTATCAGTAGCCTTGCCCGACCAGAAGTATTGTTCCATCAAATTCTAAGATCTGGACTGGATGAATTGATCTGGAGATATTTTTTCTCTCTAGTTGACATCCATAGCTTTTCAGATTGGTATCATTTGCATGGATTGTATTTTTTTAAAATTAATTGGATATTTTTGAATTTCATATCAGTAAACTGTGACAATATCAGGACCTAGTCCGACCTCCAGACAATTTTATGTGTCAAACGCTCTGTGTGTGGGATGTTATGACTTGTAAATATTTTTTTCATGAAGTATACATACCAAGATTTCCTGAATGACTAAGATTTCATGTTTTCAATTTTTATAGATTTAATTATGATTTTCCAAAGTTTGCCCAAAAAGGAGGCCAAGTTTAGTCAAGAAAGAAACCTCATTTTCCACCTCCCAATTCGGTTTCCATGAGTTGTAGGCAAGTTTTTATGATACAAATGAGTTGTAATAATGCAATTAAATATGAGGAGACACAATATGAGTTCACACGATCTACGTGACAACGAAATGAATTTCTAAATACGACGCAATGCAAAAAAATATTCATTATTTTCCCTTGCTTTTCTATGAGCAACCTACATCCTCCATGATATTAAGTCATTGAAAGGCATGGGATGAGCTAGAATTTATGGTGTTACAACATACATGGGAAATTGTAGGAAAATGAAAATCCAGCACTTAATTTAATCCATTAATCATTCAAATACTCTCCTAATTGATGTCTAACCAGCCATCAATTACAAACAACACCAATCCTAATTCATTAGAAGCTTAACCAAGCAAATACATGAATAAGGAAAATGCTAGAAAGGGAGGAAAAATAAAATAGAAAACTTAGCCCAATCCCTTTGATAATCTCCTTAGATTTAAGCTTCAATCCAAATTCTTCATCCAAGCTAGCCATAAGAGGAAATTAGTGCTTCATGAAGTGGAGAATGATGGAGGGGAAAATAGGTGAATGAGCCATAGATGATAGGGTGGAGAACAGCTAGATGAAGAAATTTTACTTCCTAGATGCTCCCCTACCCAAGTCCTTTGATTTATTTTAATGATTTCATACTTCCTTCATTTACTTTCACATGCTCATCCTTATTTCTCTTATGTGCTTCCCACGTCAGCTTTGTATGTGTGAGAATGGGTGTTTGACATGGGTGAATGGAGAGTGCTTTCATGTTCTACTTGAGCCTTCATTAAAACTCACATGCCTTGCTTCCTTGCTTTTCACATGCTTTCTTGCTATACTACTCGAGCCCATTCTATTCTTTTTTTTCTTCACGTGTTTATGTGTGTTAAGGAGTGAGATGTGTGACCTGTGAATGATGTGGGTGTATGCAAATGATTCATAGAGTGCATTCACATGGGGGAGAGAGCTGACCATGTATGAATATGTACGTGTGCGGGTCAATTTAAGGGAGTGTTTTGCTAGATGTATGACCCGTGAATGGTGAGAGCTTCTATGTTTTTATTCCCTTTATCTCGTAGCTTTAGTCTTTACCTTTGCTTCTGCCAATGTTTGAGGTTCCTTCTCCTCACTAACCTGTGACCAAATTAGCTTCCCTCATACCACATGTTATGCCTCTCCAGCTCTTGCTTATTTCTAATGTGTTTCTTTCCATTTCCACATCAAACCCAAGCTTCATATGTCTCCGTGAATGAAAGAATGAGCCCACCTATGATGTTATGCTTTATGTTGTTGTTTAGCCCTCCAAACCTGTGCTTTTTTGTAACGCCATATATTTTTAGCATGCTTCCGATCATTTCTAAGTTTCACATGATCAATTGAACAAAGGGAATAGAAAATGATATTAAAATAATGCCTTATTTCGCGTTACGTCGCATATAAAAATTCCATTCGGTGTAACACGGACCATATGAGCTCATACAACATGTTCTCATATTTAATTACATACATACAACTCATTTTCATAACCAAAGTTGGCCCATAACTCGTGGAACTCAAAGGGGACCATCAAATTCACACTCTTATTTTCGGCCAGAATTTCAGTTTTTCTGTCACAACTTCGGAAATTCATAACTAAATCCACAAAATTCGAAATCCAACAAAATTTACCATTCCAGAAAGCTCTGGATGTCTACCCCATGATACAAATAGTTTCAGCTCATGAAACATTAAGGGGAGAACATTCGACATCCAAAAAGCAACTGGGGTTGCTGCTGTCTGGGCCACTAGTTCAGTTTACTGATAGGAAGTTTCAAAATTTGTAACTAATTCTAGAAAAATTGAAATCATTCATTCTTGGCCATTATGGAAATATACACATGTTTAATTTATTATGAAAATATGCCCAGCCATGAAGCATAACACAGAAAACGTTTGACACGCGAAAAGGGGTTAAGGTTCGGACAGCTACTGGTACTGATGCAAGTGTCTGCTATGAACTTCAAAAATGTCCAATTAATTCCAAAAAAATACAATCCATGAAAATAATACCAATTTGGAAATCTATGAATGTTAAATTTATGGTAAAAATAGACTCAGATCAGAGAAATCACGCTTAGCTACCCAAATTCAATGAAACAGTGACTCAGGTCGTGCTGAGCTACTGCTACTGTCCCAGAAATTCAAAAATTCATATCTCTCAGTTCAGACCTCCAAATGAGGTGCTTCCAGTTGCTACAAGTCATTGTGAATGCCTAGTTTCTAGCCATAAAATTTCGTAGCCATTGGACTATGTTTGACCCTCGGATGACACAATTTCAAAACTGACCAAATAAACAGTACCAGTGCAAATCCGAAATTCTGATACCAACTTTGAAAAATCATAGAAAATTCCACAGACCTCCAAATGACCTGATCTTTGGCTTCCCAAAAGCTCTAGGCAAGATCTACTTTCATGCAAAATTCCAAGTCAAGAAGAGGTCATTTGGTCAGATTTTACCATAGCTCAAGCTTATGGCAATTTTGGTCCCAACAAGAGGCAACTTTGGTTCAAATGAGCCATCCATGGTTCCACACACATTTGAGCAACTTAGAAAGCATAAATATAGCATAAATAAGTCCCTCATAAGGTCTGAACTCTCATGCAACTCAAATTCACCATGCCACTTCCATAAAGATACATACACAAATGGGCTCCTAAGTGGTCAAAATACATAATTCTATTCATTAGACTCTATTCTTGATACATACACTAACTTTACATAGTTTTACACTTGTTCAAAGTGTCATAGCTCAAAAATAATATTTACATATCTACTTTTATATTCTAGTCATCATACTATATCAAAATATAAAGGTTTGCCAAGAGATGGAGATTTAAGCTCCTTGACTTCCATCCTTTGGGTCTTGAACTCCACCTAGATCATATGAGATGAGAGAAAGGAGGGAGTGAGATTCATTGAATCTCAATAGCTCATACACCTATTCAATCACATTTTCAAGGCATATAACATGTCAAGGGTACAAGTATGCAACTACTCAATCAATGAAGCATTCAATTTCCACATTTTTATGTCACAAACACATGTCAAGAATAAGAATGAGCTCTAGGGACTTTTGGGTTGGCCTCACCCCATTTCTAGGACTTTTGGATTGCTTCACTCTTGGTTCTTGGGACTTTTGACTTAGCCTCACCCATCCAAGGGACTTTGGCCTTGTCTCACCCATGCCATGAGACTTTTGGCATCTCCTCACTCACATTAAGGGACTTTTGGCACTACCTCACCCTTATGAGCCATTTCCATCATTCAAAGACATTCAAGAAAGCATATTGGTACCAAAATAGCAACATAGCATCAAGTGGCATGTCTCAAACATATAAACATACACACAAGCACACAATGACACCATATGCAACAAGAAAATGCAATAAGAAAAGGTGGAGAGTTACCTTGGTGCAAATTCAAGCTTTACTTTGCTTGTTTCTTCTCCTTTTCGGTTCCACAAACACAAGAAGGTGGGGTTAGATTTCTTTGGCCTATTCACAATAAACAACACTAAATTATACTCTTGGAATAAATTATGACATCCAACTCACTCTTAAGACTACACTTTGGTCTATTTGTCACAATATGGTTCCATTAAGGACCTAATGAAGCAACTACCATAATTAACATTCTTGGTTCCATTCTCTTGCCATATTTAGACCTCTTGACCTCATTTAAGGTCCTTGAAGCCATCACACACTCACTTTCACAAACCCAAGTCCATGTTGCTTCATAAGGTTACATTATGGAAGCCATTGTCTCATCTCCCAACCTAAGGCTTCTAAATTTTTTCCAAGGGTTTCTCCTATCTTATTTTATCATATAAAGTCCCAAATCAAGTTTGAAACCATTTAAAATACTCCCTAGCTATCTCTAAGGGTCTTGACCTAGTTATGCTTCCATTAAAAACCCATGGAGTTTGGGATTTTTCCTTAATGGATGGGGCACTTGGGAGGCTCCCTAGGAGTCTTAGAAACTCAAACAAACACTCACATATGATGGGGAAGTCTTGAATCAACCCAGATTTTAACTTATGTTCAAGCACCCTACACTTTTCCAACTTGAGTTTTACTAGTTTTTCATGCATTTCTTTGGTATAATCCATCTTCCCATGCCTTAGTTTGATGGATTCTTTTGGATTATAAAATAGAAACTCTTCCCTCTTCATGGTTCTGGTTTAGACATCCTACCATGGAAGAGGAGAAGGAGAAAAAGAAGCAACAAAGGGAGAGAAACTACCTTGCAATCAAGCTTCCTTTAAGAGCCCTTCCTCTTCCCTCTTTCTCCTCCTTAAATTTCAAATTTCCCTCCTCTGATCTGGACCCAAATCAGCACCAAAAAATACATTAAAACCATGGAAAGATAAAGCAAGAAGGGGAGGATGAAGTTTCAAGAGGAAAGAGCATGAAAACCTTACACTTTCTCACCTTTTCTTTGGCTTTTCTTCCTCCAAAATTTCCTCCCTTTGTGCGCCTAAGACAGCAGCTCCATTTCTGAGTTTTGGGCAGAAGAAAGTCGGTTTAGAGAGGGGGGAGCTGAACGTGGCTTAAAAAGGGAGTTTGGAAGCTTCTTTTGTGCACTTTGTTTTCATTTTTGCCCTTCCATAATGGCATTTCTAGCTTGGCTTCGTTTTAGCTCCTTTTTGAGAACCGTCTTTTCTATCAAAAAATTAAGATTCCCAATTTAATAAAATGCCTTTGGAATCACTCAAATAAGAGCTAAAACCTTCCCAAACGAACCAGTCAAAGTTTAGGTCAACCGATGTCGGAAAGAGTACACCAGAGGGGCTTTACCAGTCTCGGGGCTTCCCATGGTTTTTGGGACCTCTGAGAACCCTGGGTAACTCAAAATTTCCATTTAAAAAGCCCTCCTAGGTGTTTTTCTAAAATTACACTTATTTACGAAAATGCCAATGGCCTTTCGGCAAATTTTTCGAATCACTCCGACCCTAGTTTTTGGGCAACTCAAGGCTCAAATCCTCGTTTTCTATTATTTAAAATTTTATTCAAATTTTATTTGGCCTTGAATCACTCATCTCAGGGGACTTGCTTTTCAAACCAGCCCGTTCCAGCGATTGTACAACGTACCGGGCGTTACACTTTTCATCTCGTGTAGTAGTTTGGCAAGTGATTGTGGTTACGTGGAAGTGTATGGAGGTTCTACGTGAATGACTTGTGCAAGTTTGTTGTGTTTCTTCTTCCTTTCATGTGAAAACCAAGTGTGTGCCATTAATGTGCAGCTTATCCAATGAATGAAAAAGCTGTGCTTTCAAATGTGTCTTGTGTGTGTTGCTTCCTAGACTTGGAAAGCATCCCTTTCATTGCTTTTATGCATGTGAGTTTAATGTGCATGAAGCTACGTGAAGGTCTGTGTGAGAGTTCATATGTGTAGCTTGGTGAGTGGAGAAATCGTGGCTCTCTTCCTCTAGACCTAGTAAACTCAAAAGTGAATTTGTATGAGAGAAATGCACGGAGTGTTACATGACTATAAGAATGATGTAAATGGCAGTATATGAATGAAAATATTCTGCATGTGAGAATAACGTGGCACGTAAGAGAAAACCATGGATATGTTTAATGGAATGAGTGATGAATGTATCCATGTGAACTCATGTGATTTGGAAAATGGAGTGCCTCGTATAGGATTGTTATGGATCCCAAGCATATGAGATTTAAACAAAAATGGAGGGTTATGAGTTATCTTACGTGTCTAATCTCCCTACAAAAGTGAATGGAATGCATCACATTTTGAATGGGAATGAAAATCGTGGCTTTTGTTTTTTTTTTCATTATTATTATTATAAATTTTTTTAATTTCTAAAATTTATATTAAAAATTCTAAAAAATATTCTCTTTCTATGTTTCATTTGCCCAATGAAAATCTACAAAAATAATGGAAAACATTAATTAAGAGAATTTACAAAATTATTTAAAAGAATTTATGCATTAAAATCAATAATTTTGTAAATTAATTCCTAAAGTGCAAAAAATGGCCAATAAAATCAATTATCATCTAATTATATGTAATAAGCCATATTTAATCATCAAAGTGTCTAAGTTAAGGAAAATAAAATATATGAAAATGACATTTATCAAATGGTGCACAAGATTTTAGGCATTTTTTAGATAATTTTAAAAATTTATAAAATATTCCATTGAGCTCAAAAAATTTTGATCTTTATCTTTGTGGAAAGCTCATAAAGTGCCCTAAATTCCTACCAAATCTCAGCCTAAAATTCCTCCATTTGGTCTACTTTTGGTTTATGTACATTTTATGGCTCATAAGATTTTGGTTTATGTTTCCAAAGGGTCCTAAATGTGCCATATTATACCATGTAACCATTTGGGCATGTTTAATGTAGTACCATAAGTTTATACACCCTATACCATACTAATCAAGCATTACATACTCATTCAATAGGGGTTTGCTTATTTAAGCACTCAAAAATTAGCTTATGGATATTGAGATTACTCAATTTTTCTTACATGAGTTATTTAAATTTTCCTCAAATCATTTTCATCCATACCATACCCAAACAAACTAAAAATATTGCCATTCATTACACAAACCATGGACTTTGGACCATATTCTAAAAAATCATATTTTTAGCCTCGGGTTGGTGTTCCAAGTTTTTGATATGAACTTTGAAAATTCATAACTAATTCTAGAATACTCAAAATTAAGCAAACCATACCATTTTGGAAAAGGTCTGAATGTCTACTAATGAGTAAAAATAAATCCAGATCAAGAAAATGGTGTTTAGCCCATAAAAATGGATAGAATAATACCAACAGTTGAGCTGCATTATTGATACTATCATGCAAATTTAAAAATTTGGTTCTCCCTCTACAGACCTCTAATTGGGGTGCTCTCAAGTGCTACAAAAATTTTATCATATCTAGTTTATGCATGTAAAATTTTATGAACATTGGATATCATTTGACCCTTAGATGACATAGAGGAAGAAACTGACCATATGAACAGTGTTGTTACCATTTCTACAAACTTTTTGCAACTTTGAAAAATCATAATAAATTTTCTAGAGCTCCAAATTGAGTTCTCTTTAGGTCTATGAAAAGCTTTAGATGAGGCCTATAATCATGCCAAAGTTTATAGGGAAATTCATCCATTTGTCCAGTTTTTGATTTAGCTCAAATTTTGGTCACTTTTAGAACCATAAATGAGTCAATTTGGCAGTAAATGGTCTTAAATTCATTCCATAACTATTTGGGCATATCCAAAAGCATAAATACAACTTATATAAGCTTTCCAAGTGGTCCAAATCACCATGCATCTTAAACTCACTATCTCATATGCATAAATACACATTCAAGAATAGGCTTTCAAATGCCAAAATCATACAATTTCTCATATATAGCTCCAAATTTGATCCATAAACTACATTTACATACTTTTATAATTGCTTAAGTATTACATCTCAAAAATAACTCATACATACAAACTTTGGCACTTAATTACACCAAAAAGGAAGCTATTATCACGAGGTAGCTCCCTAAGTTCCTTAGCTCCCATTTTTGCTTTCTTGGGCTTTACCTAGGCATGATTAGATAAAAAAGGAAGGGGGTGAGATTCAAAGAATTTTAATAGCTCATACACCCTTTCAAGTAAGCATATAGGCTTATAATCATGTCAAGGAATACAAGTATGCATCCAACATAAACAAGAGTCATACAAACCACATTTTCCACATTATTAAAATATGTCAAAGTCAAGATCAAGCTCTATGGACTTTTGGTCTAGTCTCACCCCATTTTTGAGACTTTTGGATTGGCTTCACCCTTTTTCTAGAGACTTTTGACTTAGTCTCACTCATCCTTAAGACTCTTGGCCTTGTCTCACCTATTTTTAGGAACTTTTGGCTTCACCTTATCTATTTTAAGGGACTTTTGGTACAACCTCACCCATAAGAGCAATTTCACAAACAAAAGCCAATCTAAGAAACATAATGGTACCAAAATAACCAAGTAATGGCAAATGAAATGTCTCAAAATTTAAAAACACATACAAGCATTCAATGATAATCATACAACCATGAAATGCACACAAGAAAGGATGGAGAGTTACCATGGTTTAAGAAGACAAATTCTTCCATTGTTTCCTCACTTCCTTGGCTCGGCCTCACACCCACACCTAGGAAGGACTTGATTCACTTGGCCTAGATACATCAAACAAGACACAATTCAACCATTGGAACCATCTCTAGCCTTATATAAACACTACATAAACTATATCTAGCTTATGACACCATTATGGTTCCATATAAAGCATAATGAAGCAACTCATGTAATTCAAGATCTTGGCTCCCATTCCTCACTCAATCTAGGTCACATGCCTCCATTCAAATCCATTAGAGCCATTTCCAACTCAATCCAAGGAGCCTAGCATCAAGTTACCTCTTTATGCATAATGGAACCTAAAATTTTCAACTTTCAAATTATGATATCGAAATTCAAACCAATGGTTCCTTTGGTGTTTATAATTCATATCTAGACCACTTTAAACCTTGGAATCAAAGAAAACAATCCCTAGGTGCTCTCTTCCCTCCTTAGTTGAGAATCACACATACTTGGGAGCCTATGGAGTTTCTTTCAATTTCCTAGGGGATTGGGCATCCATGAAGCTTCCTAGATGTCTTAAGAGCTCACACATACTCTTAGACAACTTAAATTAACCTTAGAAAACTTCATATTTGTCAAGGTGCAACTAAATCCCTAATTATTACAACTTGCTATCTGATGGTTTGTTTTGATTCCTAATTACTTTATTGGATTCCCCATGCCTCAAAGCCTCACTTACTATCATGTTTAGATCACAATTGGACCTCTATAATACAGCCCTTATTCTAACTGAAACCATGAAGGAAGAAGAAATCAAGAAGAAGCAATTATACAATGATTTACTCACCTTATTTACAAGCCTTTCAAGGGAGCTTCCTTATTGCTACCAAGAGCATTTCAAGGGAGCTTCCTTATTGCACAAACATTCTCTAGATAAAAGCAAGATAGAGTGTTTTACTCCTTTCCATAGGCAAGAAAAAAATGAAAGAGAAAGAGCAAGGTAGGTGTTCATGCATCTAACTTCTTCTCCTTCTCAATCAAGTGGAATGGTGAGGCTGTAAAGAATCATGGTTGCTCTTTCCTCTACCTTGGTTCCTCTCCAACCTTTACATCTCTCTCCCTCTATGCCTCAAACTCTCTTTATTTATCGCCTTTTGTTATAACCATTGATTTTATATAAATCCCTAGATATTAAAGAAAAGATGAAAGAGATAATAAGGATGGATTAGAAGCCTAATTAAAATGAAAGGAAAGGGTAAAAGTGAGAAAAAGGGGCCAATTTAACCATAAAGTAGGAAAAATTAGGGATTTAGAAAACACAAGAATTAACATAAGAAACATATATCCATTATGATAATATTATAAAATAAGTTTAGTAAATTAACTAGATGAGGTTGGTCTGGTTAAACCCATAATGGTGTACCAGTTAGAATTTCTAGTGGCAATATTTTAATTTAGACCTTTCTAGACTATTTTAAGTCCCCATAACCTCTAAGTAGATATTTTTAATGAAGAGGAGAGTCTAAAATTTGATATAGAGTAGTTAGCTTATGAAAAGGAGAAAAAATGAATTCAAACAGAGGAATTAAAGTATAAGGACAAAATGACCATTTTTGAAAATGTTAAAAACCCTAGTTTTATATATATGTGTCACATCATTCTTCTTCCTCATGCCATAACTGACTTAGGTAGCTTAGAAAACATTTTCATGGTAGCATGAAAGAGGGAGGAGAGAGAAAGGAAAGTAAGCCAAAATAGGTGAGGAAATATATCAAATTTTGCTATATTTTAATTATGAAACTTTTTCTACTCTTTATAGTCTCTATCATAGTGGGTTTGGTTTCTAAAAAAGGTGAATTTTATGGTTGTCACCTTGAGCAAAAGAGCTTATTTAAAGAGACAAATTGTACTAAGGGAACTTATATCAAGAGAGCTTCCAAACAATATTTGGTTTAACTATGGAAAAGTTATAATTTGGGAACTCTAATGCTCTTCGTGTTTAGATAAGAGAGAGAGAGAGAGAGAGGGGGAGAATATAAGTATTTGATAAAAACTTGGTAAAATCAAGGATTTAGAAGGGTGAGGAATAAGAATATACAAAGAAACTAACCTAAAAACTAAAATAAGCAAGGTAGTTTCACTTAGGGTTTAGGTTGAGCCATGAATATTTCAAAACTTTAAGAAGATTATTTGATTCCTATAATACTATGATTAAACTAGAAAAGAATCAGAGATAGCCTAAAGACCTCAAATCCTTTCTTAAAGAAACAAAATTCTAAGGTTAAAACCATAGAGTAAAACTTGGCCAAGGTAAGGGAAGAGCATCTAAGGAAGTTTTTAATTTACCTTAATGTATTAAAAGGCCTAAGTGAGTGATATAGAGGCCAGATGAACCATTAGTTTAAGAAAAAGAATGAGGTTTGATTATGTTGAAGGTATGGTTGCATAAATCACTAATGTACCCTATGAATTGAATGAGTGAAATGAGTAAGCTTTTAGACTTATATTAATCATGAAAGATAGATGAATGATGAAATTGCTGCATGAAATGTAGTAAAAGGGAAGAGGCACATAAAACCCTTAAATTAACCTAAATTATGCTCTAAGTTCTAATATGTACTTATATTAATAAAATGAGATGGAATAGGTCCTACTTGGTTGTTTTGTATCTTAATTTATGTGTTTAGGCTAAGCTAATACAACCATACATTTGTGTATGTGTGTGCATAAAACTAAGAAAAATAAGGAAAAAGGAAAAAGAACAAGTGGACCAGTACTTTGATTAAGATTCTTGGCTTTATCATGTAGCTTGCTCTTCCCTCTTTGCATGTATTTAGATATATTTGAGTTAAGATGCATTGTATGTATTGGCTGTTTTATGAGTTTTCTTGAGTTTATGCTTGAGTTAGGTATCCTAGTATGAGTTTTTATGAATGTTTGAGATATGTTTTTGGCTCTTAGTAAGAGTGGCAAGGAATTGAATGCAGTAGTTCTTTCCTAACCTAAAGATGAGTCTAGCTAGTATGTTTTATGCCATGGCTTGATAAGTTTAAATGCTTTATGCCAATTCAATATCCTATGTTATTTTATGTGTAAATGACTATATATGCTTGCATTTCATTCTTAAATTGTCTATTGTATGTATTGGAATGGTTGAGTATTAGTATTGAGATTCTTTCCAGAAACTTACCCTTTGTCTCTTTCTAACCATGGCCAAGTAAAGAGCAAAACAAAAAGGATGATGAGACAAAGACATAAAGAGATCAAGTTTATCAATAAGTTAGTATAGAAATATGTTAATGTATATGTAGATATGTAAATGTATATTTTCATGTAATATATTAGTAATTTGAGCAAAAGTGTTAGACTATAAATGTATGACCATTAGATGTATCTATAAGACATAGGATCATGATTTGATATATGGAATTCCTTTGAGCCTATATGCATATCTTTAAGTGGAGTGGTGATTTTTTGATGCAAAACAAGTTGCACATGATGAACCCTTCACAGTTGATGCATATATGATTTAAATTTCACTCATAGTACGAAGTGGCATATTAGAGCTTTATTGGACATTTTAAAACCAAAAATTTGACCAATTGAGCTATAAACTATCTCTTTGCCCTTAGCTACCTTAATGAACAAATTTGAGGATGAAATTTGGTGAGCATTTAGATGACATCTAGAGCTTTCTATAGAACAAAAGTTTATATTTTTTAGAGCTCCATAAAATATTCGATGAATTTCCAAGTTGACTTTAAAAAACTATGACAGTCTAATACTATTCATTCTCCAAAGTCTAACTCATAATGGGCTTCAGGTTTTTGCTTGTTGGGCTGCAGAATTTTACTGGGCCAGTTTTATATGTATTGGGTTGCTGAAGTTTAATTAGGTTTGGGCTAAGTTTAAAGAGCTCAAGAATTTGGGGGTCTGCACAAAGGTTATTGGGCCACTTAGAAGAGTCTACGCAAGGTGGATCTTGGGCCTCCATCCCATTAAATTGGGTTGGGTCTGCACCTAGCCCATTGGGCCTCCATTAGCCTCTTCTCATGATCTCTTAATTTAGGCCTAGATAGAATTTATATCCAATTAAATCTCAAACCCGTTTTAATAATTTATCTCTCTAAAATCTCCATCCACTTAATTTGTCCAATTATCCCATATTAATTATGCCTAATTAATCTAATCCTTGATTAACACCTAAATTAATTATAGGGTATAATAATCATAATCTCATTTTATGGAGCCTAGCTATAAGTTGCTTCTTAATATCTTAAAATGGAATTTAAACCTCCATCTCACACACCAAGGCTTGTAAAATTTTTTTGAGGTTCCTTTGATGTTCTTTTATCATATTTAATCCCATTCTTGGCTTAGAACAAATTAAAACACTCCTTAAGTTCTCTTTCTTGTCTAGGTCGAGACACATACACCATTATGCATCTATAGAGTTTGTTTTGTTTTCTTGAAGGGAAGGACACTTGGGAGGCTTCCTAAATGTCTTAAGAGTTCATATATACTCTTAGATAGCTTAATTTATCCTTGCGAAACTTCATATTTACTAAGGTGTAACCAAATCCCTAAATTCTACAACTTGCATTTTAAAGCATCCTTTTTAATTCTAGTTGTATATTCTTAATCCTCACACTCCATAACCCTTGGTTCCATCAAGAACACATGAAGAAAAACTCTCTTCCTTTCTTTCTCTCTCTAGGATGAAGCTTAAATGGCTTGGAAACACAAGATTTTGCAAGTGTTTCAAGTAAAGTCTTACATTAAAATGGAGCTCTTTTTGCGTAGATTATTTTACACTGATTGGTTTCTTGAAAAAAGTTCTTTTTTGGCTTGGGTCAGACCTAAATCTTTAAGTTTTCAAGAAAAGAAAACCACCATTAGAGAGCTCTTAGAGAGAGAAATAACTTTTCTAATTAGCGGGAGATGAAATAGGGTCGTTTACTTACCTAAATGGAAGCTTAAACTTCTTCTCTCTCTCCTCTCTTAATGTCATGCCATAGCTCTCTAAAATTCTAAAATTGGAAGATTAGAGAAGATGATAAGGTGTAATCTTACTTAAAAAGCCTCTTTTATAATTTTTCAAAATAACCATTTTGCCCTCATGCACC